>PVJI01020255.1:0-29382 GCA_004026765.1 Micronycteris hirsuta | reverse complement strand
TTGTATTTCTGTGGCATCAGTTGTAATATCTCCTCTTTCATTTCTGATTGAGTTTATTTGGGTCCTCTCTCTTTTTTTCTTGATGAGCCTGCTTAAAGGCTTGTCGATTTTGTTTATCTTTTCAAAGAACCAGCTCCTGGATTCATTGATCCTTCGAATTGTCTTTTTAGTCTCTAAGTTGTTTAACTCTGATCTGATCATGGTTATTTCCTTCGTTCTACTTGCTCTGAGTTGTCTTTGCTGTTGTTCCTCGAGTTCTTGTATGCGTAGGGTTAGATTGTTTGTGTAAACTGTTTCTGTTTTTTTTATGTAGGCCTGTATTGCTATGAACTTCCCTCTCAGGACTGGTTCGCTGTGTCCCATAAGTTTTGGGTTGTTGTCTGTTCATTTTCATTTGTTTCAAGGAACTTTTTGATTTCTTCCCTAATCTCGTCCTTGACCCATTCATTGTTTAATGGCATGCTATTCAGTCTCCATGATTTTGGGTGTTTTGGGTTTTTTTCCTTGGGGTTGGTTTCTAATATCTGTCCCTTTTGGTCAGAGAAAATACTTGGTATGATTTCAATTTTCTTGAATTTGTTGAGGCTTGTTTTGTGTCCTATCATATGGTCTATTTTTGAAAATGTTCCATGTGCATTTGAAAAGAATGTATATTTAGCTTCTTTGGGGTGAAGGGCCCTTTATATATCAATGAAGTCCATTTCTTCTAGGACATTGTTCAGTGCCACAATGTCTTTGCTGATATTTTGTTTCCCTGTAGTTTCTGGTAGTTTTCTGTGAGTTCATCAAGCTTCTCAAGTTTCTTGAGCTGCCTGATAACATATGCTTTGAACTCAGTGTCTGATAGTTGGCTTGCCTCTGTTTCATTTATCATTCTTTCTGGGGCTTCCTCCTTTCCTTTCATTTGGGGATTGTTTCTTTGTCTTCCCATTATTTGTGGGATTCTTCTTGCTCGCCTCTGGTTCTTAAACTGATTTGTGAAGTTCTCTGAAGCAGCGAAGTTAATTTTGTGTCACTCTCTGTTTTTTGGGCTGACTCTTGTCTGGGTCCCACTCTATTCTCTTCACAATTCCAGGTTTTAATGTCTCACCTATTGATAAAGAAGCGAGGGGAAGGGAGAAAAAGAAGGAAAAGAAAGCAAAATAAAAGGAAAAAGAAAGATAAAGAAGAAAATAATTTGAAAATAACATAAAATAAAAAAATAATAAAAAATAGGAAATAAAAGGAAGAGAAAACTAGGAATACCAAATGAAGGGAAGGTAGAAGGAGTTAAAAAATATAGAGGGACAGATAGGAAGGAGGGTGGGGAAAAACAACCAAAGAAATAAAGAGAAAACGAGAGAAATAAAAAAAATAAAAAAATAAAAATTAAAAAAAGACTTTTGTTTGCTGGCTTCAACAGCATCAGGCTGGGGAGATCTGCTATCTTCCTGGGCTGCACTCTTAGCTGCCATTGCACCACCAGTGGAGTTGCCGGGAGTTTGCAGCACCTCCTCTGGGCCTCCTGACCCCCACCCTGAGTCAGAGTTTATGGGGTCTGTATCTCTCCTCAGTGGGACTCAATGTAGCTCCTGTGTTTCTCCCGCACAGAGGGACTCAGCACTGCAGGTCTGGGTTGTGTCTCAGGCCCTCCAGGTGTGAGCTCCACGCCTCTGCCTTCGCGGATTGCTTTTGTCTCTGGGATCACAGCTTGCAAGCTGCAGGCCTGGGCGCCCAGTTGGGCACCTACGCCAGCCGCTCCTGACTGGTTCCACAGGGTGCGTGCCCAATCCAGGAGCTGTGGGCTTGGGTTTCCCTTTCTATTCAGACTCCAATTCCTCCCACTGGGATCACCAGTCTCTGCAGATCAGTCCCCAGGTATGCACCGACCTCCGGACTGCTGGGGACCAAGGCTCTTCCAACAGACGCGCTCGCCTGCTTTGGCAACTCACACACCCCAATCCAGCTCCCTCCCACAGATCCTGGAGCAAACCTGGAAGTTGCTGCAACTGGATCCGCAGACCTCCTGGCTCCCCGTGAAGCCCGAGGGACCCCTTCCCTCCGAAGCAGTCTCCCTACCGGCTGATCTTTCAGTTTTATGCACAGTCCTGGTTGCCAATCTTCCCAGACACCGGAATACAGCTGGGTGATCGCTCTGCTCCTCAGAAAATCGGCCATATATCCCGCCAGTGGGCCGGAGGAAAGCGATCACACTTCCTCCTTCTCCGCCGCCAGCTTTCGCCCTCCCCCCAAAATTTTTATACTAAATGGCTTCTGTGATTATTCTTTGAGCTAAGAAATTGGGCTTAGTTATCAATTTGTAATTTCATTGCTTCTGTCTTGTAATTTTATATTTTTGCACTTTACTATTTGCTCACTATCTATTAGCTTTTTATCTCAAGTCCCTAGAAAGCAAGGCCACTATGCCTTGTATCGGAACAGGGCTGAGTGCCCTTTGATTCTTAATGATAGGTTTTTCTGAGTAGAGAAATCTTGGCTGTAGACCCCTGTTTTTAATGATGTTGAATATTTCTTGCCAATCCCTTCTAGCCCGCAAATTTTCTTTTGAGAAATCAGCTGACAGTCTTATAGGAGCTCCCCAGTATGTAACTAACTTCTTTTCTCTTGCTGCCTTTAAGATTCTTTCTTTACCTTTAATCTTTGCATTTTAACTATGATGTGTCTTGGAGTGGGTCTCTTTGCATTCATCTTGTATGGGATGCTCTGTGCTTCCTAGGCTTGCATGTCTATTTCTTTCACCAAATTAGGAAAGTTTTCTTTCACTATTTTTTCAGTTGGATTTCCAATTTCTTGCTCTTTCTCTTCTTCTGGCACTCCTATCATGTGAATGTTGGAATGCTTGAGGTTGTCCCAGACACTGCTTACATTATCCTCATTTTTTTCATTCTTTTTTCTTCTTATTGTTCTGATTGTTTTTTTCTTCCTTATGTTCCAAATCATTGATATAATTCTCAGTTTCATCCACTCTACTATAGTTTCCCTGTAAACTGTTCTTCACTTCAATTAGTGTATCCTTTTTGTTTCTGAGTGGGTGTTTTTTTTATGCTGTTGAAGTCCTCACTAAGTTCCTTCAGCATCCTTATAACCAGTGTTTTGAACTCTGCATCTGATAGATTGATTATCTCTGTTTTGTTTAGTTATTTTTCTGGAGTTTAGATCTGTTCTCTCATTTGGGCTATGTTTCTTTGTCTCCTTGTTTTTGCAGCCTCCTTGTGTTTGTGTCTATGCATATAGGTAGAGTTTTTTGACTCCCTGTGTTGTTGGTGTAGCCTAGTGTAGTAGATGTCCTGTAGGGTCCAGTGAACACAACTTCCCCTATCACCCAAGCTAGGTAGTCGAGGTGTGCCCATTTGTGTGGGCTGAGTACACCTTCCTCTTGTAGTGGAGCCTTGGTTGCTGTTGGTAGATCAATGGGAGGGATTTACCCAGGCCAGTCAGCTGCAAGGACTGGCTGTGACCACCAACCTCTGCCCTCTGTGGAGGACCAGCTTTGCAGGGACAGGGCAGTAGTGCTCTGACATGGTCTGTAGCTGTCCACTGGGTGTATTGGCCCTGAGGTTTCCCGAGTGGTGCAGGCCGAGGTCAGCCCCCACCTGTGTTTTCTGGGGCCCACCTTGCCTGAGCTATAAGGCAATCTAAGATTGCTACTACTTGTACTGGGCTTGGAGATTCCCAGGTGAAGCCAATCTTTGAATCTAGGCTGGCTGCTGCTAGTGCCAGGCCTGGGGCTCACTGAGGCCAGCTGTTGTTTTTCTGGGAGGATTTAGGAAGTTGTGAAGCATGAGCCAAGATCAGCCATTCACATGAAAAAGCAGCTTGGGTGGGCTCATAAGTTGGGTGGGGTGGAGTCTCTGGGGATATCCAAGGTGGGTCAAACAGTCAGTGTTAGCCAGGGTGATGGAGTCTCAGATATGAGTTCTTATTTACCAGCTATGTGGGAGGATGATTTAGGGAAGGGACAATGGCCTCTGCTTGCCTTGATGTCGGACACTTCGATTCTCCCTTGATGCCACTGGTACCTTTTGAGCTGCTACCCCAGTGCTGGAACTCAGAAGGAATGAGTCTGAGTAGGTGAGTCTATGTGTGGGTTTTTTAATGGGGACTGCTTGGAGCTCCAGCAATTTCTTCTACCAACTCAATCCCCACTGGATTTTGCAGCCAGTTGTGGGGACTTATCTTCCTGGTACTGGTTCCCTAGGCTAAGGGGCCTGGTGTTGGACTGGGCTTCCTCACTCCCAAGATATCCCTCCTGAATATTTATCCACCACACATGGTTGAGAGACCAGCCCACTCTACATCTGTTCCCCTCCTACCAGTCGGGATGGATGTGGTCTCTTTAATTCCATAGTTGTCAGACTTCCATTCAACTCAATTTCTGATGGTTCTGAGTGGTGGTTGTTATATATTTTAATTGTAATTTTCACGTGGCTGTGTGAAAATGCAAGCCATTCCTGCCTATTTCTCCTCTGAATACACATCTTTTCAAAAGAAAGATGCCACAGTCAATGTAGGAAGATTTTGGTAAACTCCTGTGCCCTGGGACTGATTGAACTAATATGTAATGTTGAGTAGAGGCAGAATTCAGAAATAGTGTCTCCATCAAACACTATTATTGACTATGGAACTACTAACATCTTTTGTTATATGAAGAAGTAGGTCATAGAATAATTGACAGTTATGCTACATCCCAAAAGCATGCAGCTGTATTAAAAACCACTGCTATGCTTCAGTGCAGAAAACTTCTGATGATACCAGCAAAGAAAATTTTGTCTTTTGTGAGCCCTTGTGAAAACTTCATTTTTTAAAGTAGGATTATATACTTACAAAATGTCTGTTCCAACAAAACCAAAAAAACATATTTGATGCTTTATAGATAAAATTTATTTAGTGCTTTGGTAATGCTTCTGGTTATATATATATATATATATATATATATATATATATATATATATATATAGTTTATATTGTATATATTGTTATATATATTTTTTTTTATTAAAAGGAGCTTCATGCTAAACCCTGATTGGTTTTTGTTTTATAAATAACCTCAATTTTCAAATAAAATCTAAATCTTTAAAGGAAAAAATATGAAGATAGTACACAGAATTTCTATATATCCTGCACCCAATGTCTCTTATTATTAACTTCTTACAATGCTACATTTTTCATAATTAATGTACTAGTATGATATATTATTATTAACTGAAGTCCATATTTTATTCAGATTTCATTAGTTTTTACCTAGTGTCTTTTTTGTTCATTTGTTTACTATACCACCCAAGACACCACATTACATTTAATCATCATGTCTCCTTAGGCTCCTCTTGGCTGTTAAATTTCTTAAGACTTTCTTTGTTTCTGATAACCTTCATAGTCTAAAGGAATACTGACCACATGTTTTATAGGATGTCTCTCAGTTTTGATTTGTCTGATGATTTTCATGACTAGACTGGGGTAGCAGTATTTTGAGAAGAAAGCCGCAAAGTGCTATTCTCATCACCTCATGTTAAAGGTACATCCTATCAACGTGACTGATCACTGTTGATATCATATAGATCTTGGTTAAGTGCCTGAGGTAGAGTTTTTCAGATTTCTTCACTGTAAAGATAAGCTTTTATTCCCCCGTTTCCACACTGCAACTCTGAAAGCAAATGCACACAGCCCATGCATAAGGTGTAGGGAGTTATGTTCTACCTCATTGAGAACAGAGTTATTTGGACTACTTTTCCACAGATTTGTCTATTCTTCCCATCTATTTATTTATTCAATCATTTATTAAATCAGTATGGATATAAATATTTATAACTAAGCATTGGGTTGTCCAAAAAGTCCATATGTTTTTTCCTATAAAATGAAAGACACATTTTTAATTTTCACCAATAACTTTATTGATTTGGATATTTTGAGTATGTTGGCTATCTCCCACGTGGTATAACATTGATTATTCTCAATTAATGTCTCAATTTGAATGCTGTCAACTTCAACTGGACTACCCAACCATGGAGCATCATCCAGCGAGAAATCTCTAGCACAAAACTTTGCAAACCACTTTTGACATATTCGATCAGTCACAGCACCTTCTCCATACACTGCACAACTTTTTTTTTTGTCATTCCAGTTGTTTTCTTGAAATTATAAAGCAAAATATACCAAAAATGTTGGGCATTTTCTTCCATCTTTAATATTAAAAAGGCTATACAAAAATTCAGCAATTTTGATCAGTTATTTTTAATGCATGCTGATATGACAGCTGTCACAACACAATCCAACAAAATTGTTTTGAATGAAGTGAAAGACAACTAAGTGATACTAGAACAATGTTATGGGGGGAAAAACAAATTTTTGGCCAACTCAATATTTAATTTTAAGGGTGCTATTGAAATTGGTATTATTATTTTAATGTCTAATTCCAAATGATTATTGTTGGTTTATAGGAAAGCAATTGACTTTTAGACATTTACCTTGTGTCCTGTAACCTTGGTATCCTCTCTTATTAGTTCTACAATTTATTTTTCTGGGGGAAAAGAAAGTTAGTATTTTACATAGACAGTCATGTCATTTTTTAATGAAGACCCTTTATTTCTTCCTTCCAAATCTACATACCTTTTATTTCCTTCTCTACCTACCAGCATCCTCATGCTATTTTTTATTTTATTTTTTTGTCTTATTTCACAAGCTAGGACTTCTAATAGAACTTTGAATAGAAGCGATGAGAGAAGATATTCCTGCTTTGCTCCTGATCTTTGAGGGAAAGCGTCTCCATTCTTACTATTAAACATTACATTAGCTGTAGGGTGTTCTTTATCAAATTAAAGGAGTTTCCCCTCTATCCTAATTTGCCAACATTTTTTAAAAATAGATTTTATTGATTATGCTATTACAGTTGTCCCATTCCCCCCTTTATTCTCCTCTGCCCCACACCCCCCTATTCCCCACCCTTTAGTTATTGTCCATGGGTCATACACATAAGTTCTTTGGCTTTTACATTTCCTATACTATTCTTAATCTCCCCCTGTCTGTTTTCTACCTACCGCTTATGCTACTTATTCTCTGTACTTTTTCCTCCTCTCTCCCCCTACCACTCCCCTGTTGATATCCCTCCATATCTTATATAAATCCCTTTAACATTTCATATAATAAAGGCTGGGTAATGATGAACTCCTTGAACTTGACCTTATCTGAGAAGCACTTTATCTGCCCTTCCATTCTAAATGAAAGTTTTGCTGGATAGAGTATTCTTGGATGTACGTCCTTGCCTGTCATGACTTGGTATACTTCTTTCCAGCCCCTTCTTGCCTGAAAGGTTCCTTTTGAGAAATCAGCTGATGGTCTTATGGGAATTCCTTTGTAGGTAACTGTCTCCTTTTCTCTTGCTGCTTTTAAGATTCTCTCCTTATTTTTAATCTTGGGTAATGTAATTATGATGTGCCTTGGTGCGTTCCTCTTTGGGTCCAACTTCTTTGGGACTTTCTGAGCATCCTGGTCTTCCTGGAAGTCTATTTCCTTTACCAGCTTGGGGAAGTTCTTCTTCATTATTTGTGCAAATAAGTTTTCAATCCCTTGTTTTTTCTCTTCTCTTTCTGGCACCCCTATGACTCAGATGTTGGAATGTTTAAAGATATCCTGGAGGTTCCTAAGCCTCTCCTCACTTTTTCAAATTCTTGTTTCTTCATTCTTTTCTGGTTGAATGTTTCTTTCTTCCTTCTGGTCCACACCATTGATTTGAGTCCCAGTTTCTTTCCCATCACTATTGGTTCCCTATACCTTTCCCTTTATTTCTCTTAGCATATTCATTTTTCCATCTAATTTGCAACCAAATTCAACCAATCCTGTGAGCATACTGATTACCAGTGTTTTGAACTGTGCATTTGATAGCTTGGCTATCTTTTCGTTGCTTAGTTGTATTTTTCCTGGCGTTTTGATCTGCTCTTTCATTTGTGCCATTTTTTTTTCTCAGCATGCCTGTTACTTTAAGGACAGAGCCTTAGGTGTTCACTACGGCAGAGTAACCCACGTTGTTGTGTTGTGATGCTGCCTGTGGGGGTGAGGCCTGAGAGGGAACAATGGCACTTGCTCCACTCTCGCAGTCACTTCCTCCCCACTACCTGAAAGCAAATCGGGCCCTTCTGTGCTGGCTCTTGGGTGGGTTGGCTTGTGTAGTTCTAGGTTCCTATGGGTTTCTTCAGCGAACTCTCCTGTGAGGCTGGCAGTTCCTCCTGCTGCTGTCTCAACCCCCACAGGTGTTTTCAATCGGTGCTTTGAGGCTTTATTTTTCCAGGATAGTGGGTTGCATGGTCTGCTCTGCTCTCCAGCTTTTTCTCCCAGCCTATCTGTGTGTGAATGAGGGACCACCCAGTCCACCAGTCTCGGCCCACTGGTTCCGGGTCAGACAGCCGTGGGCTTCTCCAGGTGTGCTGGCCGCATTTTGGCCAGGTGCACCTTCCATGGGTCTCTTCAGGCAGCTGCATCATAGCCCGCCCTATTCCACAAACTGCCATCTCGCCACTCGTGCTCTCTGCCCGGCTCCACCCCACTTATCAGTCTGGATGAATGTGTCTTCTTTAACTCCTTGGTTGTCAGACTTCCACACAGTTTGATTTTCTGTCAGTCTGGTTGTTTTTTGTGTGTGTTTGTTTTTTAAATTGTTGTTTTTCCTCTTTTGGTTGTGTGAGGAGGCACAGTGTGTCTACCTATGCCTCTATCTTGGCTGGAGTCCCCGCTGACCGTTTTTTTTTAAGGAATAAATGTTGTGCTTTGTCAAATACTTATCTGCATCAATTGATATAATCATGTATAATCATGTTATATTTCTTTTTTATCCCATTGATGTAGTAGATTGCATTCATTGATTTTCAAAATTTGAACCAGTCTTGTATACATGAAATAAATCCCACTTACTCATTGTGTATACTCTTTTCATACAATTTTGGTTTTGATTTCCTAGTATTTTATGATTTTTGAATCTATAGTCATAGATATTTGTGTGTAGTTATCTCTTCTTGTAATGTTTTTATCTGGTTTTAGTATTAGTGTAATGCTGTCCTCATACAAGGATTTTGGAAGTATATCCTTTGCTTTTATTTTCTGGAAGAGATTGTGAAGAATAGGTATCATTTCTCCCTTAACCTTAAAGGCCAGTGAAAACATCTGGGCTGGTTATTTCTTTTTTATAGAGCTAATTTATTATTTATTCAACTTATTTAATAGATACCTATTTCTTCTTCTGTGTATTTTGGTAGTTTTTATCTTTGAAGGAATTGGTCCATTTAATGTAAATTATCATATCGTGGACCTAAGTTTGTTCATTCTAGTTCCTTTATTATCCTTGTAATAACCATTGCAACAGTAGTGATGGTCCTTCCATTATTCATATTGGTATTTTGTGTTCTCTCTCTTTTTTCTTGGATAGCTTGGCTAGAGGTTTATCAATTTTATTGATTTTTTTCAAAGAAGCAGATTTTGATTTTGTGTATTGGTTTCCTGTTTCAAGTTTCATTGGTTTCTGCTTTAATTTGCATTGTTTATTTTCTCCTGCTTGCTTTAGGCTTAAATTCCTCTTCTATCTCTAGTTTTGTAGGGGAAATCTTACATTGCAGAGTTTAGAGCTTCTTTTATAATATATGCATTTAATGCTATAATTTCCCTCCAAACACTCTTTTACTGCATCTCATACACTTTGATAAGTTGTATTTTAATTTCATTTAGTTAAAAATATTTTTGAATTTGTCATGAGTCTTCACCTTTGACTTAAGTGTTATTAGAAGTGTATGGTTAATTTTCAAATATTTTGGTACTATGCAGCTCTCCTTCTGTTATTAATTCCCAGTTTAATTTCACTGTGGTCTAAGACATACATTGTATGATTTCTACCATTTTCAATTTGATTAAGTATGTTTTATGAGGTGTTCTATAAATGCCAACAGATCAATTTAACTGATAGTACTATTCAGCATTATCCTTACTGATATATATCCTTAGTGATTTTGTGCCTCATAATCAATCAATTACTGAAATTGGAGTGTTAATAGTAACATTTTTTATTATTCCATTTACTACCATCATTTTTTACCTGACATATTTTGGCGTTTTGTCATTAGGTTCATACACATTAAGGATTATTGTATCTTCTTGGAGAATTGACCCATTTATCATGTAATTTCTCTTTTTATCACTGATAATTTTTCTTGTGAATATACTTTGTCTGAGATTAATATAGCTACTATTTCTTTCATTTGTTTAATGATAGCATAATATATTATCTATCCCTTTACTTTTAATGTGCCTATTCTTTATACTTAAAGTGGGTTTTTTGTAGTTAATAATTGGATCTTATTTTTGTATCCATTCGGACCATCTTTTCCTTTTGATTGGTATATTGAGATCATTTTCATTTTGAATTATTATTGATACAGTTGAATTAATATCTACCATATTTGTAACAGTTTTGTAATTGTTGCTCTTGTTCTTTGTACCCTTCTTTTTCTTTTTTTTTGTACCCTTCTTTTTCTGACTTATCTAGCTTTGATTAAGCATTTTATGATTCTATTTTCTATCCTTTCTTTGCATTTTAAACAAATTGAAGTCCACTTTCAAATAATATTCTAATACTTCGTGAGTAGTGCAGTTTTTTTATTCCACCTCCTTTCCTGTGTGATATCACTATCATGTACTATAATAACCCAATATATTGATATGATTATTACTTTAGCAGTTATCTTTTGATCAATTAAAATTAAAAAAATATTTTCTTCATGTATTCCCTCTTTTTTCATATATACCCTAGTTCTGAGCTATATCGCTTTCTTTCAGCTAGAAAAACTTACTTGAATATTTCTTGCAGGGTAAGTCTGCTGATAATGAATTCTCTCACGTTTTGCTTGTCTGAAAAAGCCTTTGTTTCTCTTTCACTCTGAAAAACAATTAAGTGGATATAGAATTGTACATTGCTCCATTTTTTAGTTTAACAGTTTATGTTTTTCACTCCACTCTCTTCTTGCCTGCATGTTTGTTTGTTTGTTTGTTTGTTTTTTGAAATGGGAATCCCACTGTAATTCTGATCCTTATTCCTCTTATAGGTAAGGAGTTGTTTTCCCCTCTGGCTTCATTAAAGATTTTCTCCCTGTCTTTGCTTCTCTACAGTCTAAATATGATATGCCTATGTGTGGGACTTTTTTGGTATTCTACTTCTTGTTATTCTTGGAGCATCATGGATCTATGATTATTAATTTTAAAAAATTGTTAGACATTGTTATTTCTTCTGTGCTATCTTTTTTCTCTGTTCTGTATAATAATTACACTTATTTTACTATTTTTAAATTGTACCAAATTTCTTACATGTTCTGTTCTGTATAGGCTTTTTTTATAAAATTCATTTTTTCTTTGCATTTCAGTTTGGAAAGTTTCTTTGAATAGAGATTACAGTAGAGTCACTTATGTCAACGGAAGTAAAAAAATGGAACTGGGAGGTCACAAAGAGGTTGCCTTATGCTTCCTCCACCTATGAACTTTTTTAAAAATTAAATTTATCCAGGTGACACTGGCTAATAATATTATATAGGTTTCAAGTGTACAATTCTATGATACATCATCTGTATTTACATTGGGTGCCTACCACTCAAAGTCAAATCTTCTTCTGCCACCATTTATCACCGCTTTACCTTCTACCTCCTCCCACCCACCTCTTCCTCTGATAACCACAGTAGTGTTGTCTGTATCTATGAGTTTTTGCTTATTTTCCTTGTTAGTTCACTTGTTACTTTCAGTTTATAGCCCACATATTAGTGAAATCATACAGTTCTTAATTATATGTCTGACTTATTTTGTTTAGCATGATCTCGAGGTCCATCAATATTGTTACAAATGCCAGTATTTCATTTTTTCTTATGGTGAGTAGTATTCCATTGTATATATGGACTATGTATTTTTTATCCAATCATCTATTGAAAGACACTTCAGTTCTTTCCATGTCTTGGTCACCATGAATAATGGTGCAATGAACATAAGGGTGCATATGTCTTTTAAATTTTTCAGAAGAGGAGTTGCTGGGTCATATGGTAACCTTATTATCAATTTTTTGAGGAGCCTTTTTACTGTTTTCCTTAGTGACGGTACCAGTTTACATCTCCACCAGCAGTGAATGAGGGTTCATTTTTTTCCACAACCTCTCCAACACTTGTTATTATATGTCTTGTTGATAACAGTCATTGTAACAGATGTGAGCTGGTATCTCATTGTAGTTTTGGTTTGCATTTCCCTAGTAGTTAGTGAAGTTGAGCATCTTTTCATCTATCTGTTGGCCATTTGTATGTTTTCTTGGGAAAAATATCAGTTCAGGTCCTCTACTCATTTTTAAATTGGATTATTTGTTTCCTTGGTGTTGAGTTGTATGAGTTCTTACATATTTGGGATATTAACCACTTGTCAGGGCTGTTGTTTGCTAATACATTCACCCATTTGTTTGTTGCCTTTTTGTTTTGTTGGTGGTCTCTTTTGCTGTGCAGAAGCTTTTTAGTTTGTTATAGTCCCATTCATTTATTTTTGCCTTTACTTCCCTTGATTTGGGTCAAATTCATAAAATCTTCTCCAAGATCAAGGTCCATAATTTTAGTCCCATGTTTTGGTCTACATAACTTATTGTTTCAGGTCTTATATTTAGTTTTTTAATCTATTCTGAGTTAATTTTTGTATATGGGGACAAACAGTAATCTAGTATCATTATTTTGCATGTGGCTTTCCAATTTTCCCAGGACCATTTACTGAAGAAGCTTTCTTTTCTCCATTGTATGTTTTTGGCTGCTTTGTCAAAAATCATTTGCTCATATACATGTGGGTTATTTATGGGCTCAAATAGCCAAAGCAATGCTGAGAAAAAAGAACAAAGCTGGAGATATTCCACTCCCTGACCTCAAATTATACTACAAAGTGACAATAATCAAAACAACATGGTACTGGCAGAAAAAGACATGCAGACCAACAGATCAGAATTGAGAGTCTACCTATGATCTTTTGAACCAACTGTGAGACCACATCCTGAACTTTATTTCCTCCTCACCAAGGCAACCAGGCTATCTGTACCCTTCATTTAAAAAAAAAAAGTTTAAATCTTTTAAAATCATTTTTATTGTTATTCTATTATAGTTGTCCCCATTTTCCCCCCTTTGACCTCCTTCACCCATCCCACACCCTGTTCTCATAGTCAATTTCCATACTGTTGTCCATTTTTTTAAAAATTTAATTGAATTTATTGAAGTAACATTGGCTAATAAAATTATATAGATTTCAAGAGTATAATTCTTTGTTTTGTAGGGCATGTCTTTTATTATATAAATGTATTAATATATTACATGTTTTATTTTGTAATAAACATAATTATGACAAAAAGTAAATCAAGATAGCAGTCCTAATGGCATATCTGAAACACGTAAAAACATAACTGGCAATTCTGGGCTGATCACATCTCACCAGTGAGCAATGTAAGATACCAACACCTACTTTATTTACTTCTTTTTTTTTAATAATTATTTTATTGTTGTTCAATTACAGTGAACAGTGTGACAGGGTGACAGTGAACGCCTCCCAGAGGGGAGGTGGGAGGGGATAAGGAGGGGAAGCGTTTTCAGAAACTACTATAAAGGACTCATGGATAAAACCAAGGGGGAGAATGGAAGCAAGGAGGGAGGTGGGTTTGGCTGGGGTGGGGGGGTGGTTGGGGGAAAATGCAGTCAAGTGTACAATTCTATAACACCTCATACGTATGTTATATTGTGTTTTCACCACCGAAAGTCATGTTCTCTTCATTTTGGAAGGAGTCAATCTGGTTCACATGACAGTGTTCTTCATTTGCATAGAGGAGCTAAATGAGGTTTGAACTCTTAGACTTTCCTGCTTGCTGTAGAAGCACATTCTAGAATTTGCTTACCTCAGAGTCTCACTGCCCATACTGGATTAATCCTTTTTTAACTAGTCATCACAGCAGGTTAGATAGCAAATAATAAAGTTTTTTGTTATAAATTTCATATTTTCAAAATTTCAGATTTTGGCTTTATAAATCCTGCTTTTCTTAGTTCTCTTTGGAGCACAGTTTGAGCACTGTAAAACACCTGACTCTGTGTTTTCTGGATTCAGATTATTTAAGACCCCAAATAAACTTTTAATTTCTTTTACAGCTTCAAATCTTTATTCGTTAACACTTCTACTGATGTATCCTCAAGCTTACTGATTATTTTTCAGCTAATCTACCAATGAGCCCATCAAAGGCATTCCTCGTTTCTGTTACAATTTTTTAAGGCTTACATTTCCTTTTGATTTTTCCTACAGATTCCATCTCTCTTCTTAGTTTACTCAACTATTCTTGCATGTTGTCTACTTTTCCCATTAGATTCCTTAACATAGTAATTAATAATAGTTATTTTAAATTCTCTATGTGGTAATTCCTGATAAAGTCTTTTCCCTTGGATAGGAGCTTTTCATTATTAACAATGATCTCAGAATGTTTCACAATGGTTCCTTCCCCCTCCTCTTGCTAGAGTCAAAAGGATATCTTTCATGGGTTTTCATCATGAGAATTTAGTGGGGATTATGGAGGTAAAATCCAGGAAAGTGTGCCCATTCACTCCCAGAAATGTGGTCCCCACATGCTTCTCACTCCCATGGTAGTCTACACTCCTCTAGTAATTCATAAAAAATTTTGTTTGTGTTCCTACCAGTTTATGGCTCCAGTAGCTCCTGCTCCAGGTAAGGATATTGTGCCAATGAGTCCTAGATCCACTTGTCTGTGGCAAAATAGGGATTATACATGAAGCCTCTGAAAATCTCCCTTAGAATTATTGTAAGAATTAAAGGAGTTAATACATTTAAAGTGCTTAGAACAGGGACTGTAACAAAATACCAAATCAATAAATATAAGCTTGTATTTATTATTGTTGAAGGAACTCTTAAAAATCTAGTTGAATGAGTAGGTAAATCAATGAATAAGCATTAAAAAAAACAGAAAGCAAAGAAAAATGGTTGAGCTCTCAAGTCAGGCCTTGTAACTATACCAAGTTCAAGGGCTACATATATTTTAAAATTTTTTCTTAGTTATATAAATAGTTTGGTTACATATCAGTGATTCCTAATGAGCAATACTATATGTGCATAATAAGTGATGTCATCCATTTGTACATAGCAATGATTAGATTACTACTGGTTTTAAAATCTCTAAAAAAAGTACATTTAGAAATGCTTTCTTATTACTCAAAGGTTCTGCTTACTCTGAAGAAAGAACTATCTTTACTTCAACAGTACCAAAGAATTACTATACAACAGAAAATAGAATTTTGTTAAAGTATAAAGACCAGGGATCTCTTTTGGAGTAGTTGTCTCCAAAGTGGATGCTCACACTCAAGAAAGGTGCAAGACAGTCCAATATGGGATTCTAGATTGGATTCTGGAACAGGAATAGGACATTAGTAGAAAGGGAGAGGAAAGAAATATAAAAGAATATCTAGTTGTATCTATATATGAATAACAAAGGGAAAGAGAAAACTCTATCACTATTTATTATGAGGTATGATTTATTTGATCCATAAGTTTAGAGTTATGGATCACTCATGCCTCCCATGCCTCCCATGATGGGTTCCATAATGCAGAATGTTACAATGTACTGCTGTTTATACCCACACTGTTCAGAAGATGAATGGGTCATATAATTAAACTAACCCTCATAAAGTGATTAAGAAGCTAGATTTCTGACAGATAAATGAGGAGGGGAAACAGAGACAAAGAGAGAGACAACATGACTAATGGTAACACTTGTGATATATACTCAAGCAAGCAAAACATAAAAAAGGCAAGACTAAAACTCCTAGTTCTAGTATGAACTCCACATTAGACAGAAAACAAGATTTTAAAAACAATGATGATTTAATGAAATCTGAGCAGAAGATGACACCAAATTTGTAAAATTAACAAAAAGACTGTTTGAAATATGGATTTCTATCTAGTATTATTAACAATAAAGCTCTCCCAAATGTCATAGCATTTGTAATGTATACTTTCAACTGTAACAGTCATTAAAACTGAAAACATAAGTGAACTAAATCTTGAGCTAGGTTTTGATTCAGTGTATTACAATGTTAAACTGAAATTTCTAAATTATATAAATATAATACATTGTTATAGGCTTGGTAGAGTGGTCTAATGTAGTACGCATCCTATAGGGTCCAGTGGCACAATGTCCCCAGTCACCAAAGCTGGGCACTTCACGTGTACCCCGCAATGTGTGCTTCCTACACCCTCCTCTTGTAGTTGAGCCTTGATTGCTGTTGGCATGTCAATTGGATGGATTTTCCCCTGGGCCAATCAGCACAAGGATTGGCTGGGATCACTGACCACTAACTTCTGACAACTGTGGAGGATCAGCTGTGCAGGGTCCCAACCCACAGAGCACAACTTACTTCAGTGTGGCTCTGGTGCCCACTGAGTCTGCCCCTTAAGTGTGTCACTTGCGGTTGTGATTGGGTGGTGGTGCTTCAGTGTGGCCTGAGGCTGTCTGCTGGATGCACTGGCTATGGTGCCTCCTGGGTGGTGTACAACCAAGTCAGCCACCACCTGTTCTTCACAGAGACCTCTAGCATGAACCAGATCACTAGCATGAGCAAAGTGATCTACAAATGACTGCTAATTGTGATAGATTTCAAGGCACCCAAACAAAGCCAAGCTATGACCCAGGGCCAGCTACTTCTAGTGCTGGGCCTGGGACCACTAGCAAGAGGTATAGGGCATGCTGAGACCAGATGAAGTATTTTAGGAAAATCTGAAGTATGAACCAAGACAAGCCCTCACATGGAAAACACTGGAAACAACTTGGGTGGGCCTGAAAGTTGGATGGGGTGGAGTCTCAGGTATTCACCATGGCAGGTCAAAAAGTGTTAGCTAAGTTGATGGAGTCTCAGATATGGTGACCACCTGCTGGCTCTGTGGGGAAGAGGGCTCATCAAAGGAGTGATAGTCTCTGCCAACACTTCTTTCTGAGAGAAAGCTGTCTCCCACCAGCTCTTGCTCTGATGCCAAATTATTCAGTTCCTCCCTCATATGTCTCCCCATATGTCTCCCCACATATCTCTCGTGACTTTCAAGCAGCTGCCCCAGTACTGGAGCTCAGAGGGAGTGAGTCCAAGTTAGTCTATGCATAGGCCCTTTAAGAGGAACTGCATGGGATTCCAGAAACCCTCCTTTCCTTCACCCTCAATCCCTGCTGATTTTTACAGCTAGAAGTTATGGGGACTTCTCTTTTTGGCACTGGAACCCTGGGCTTGGAGGCTTAGTGTGGGACTTGGGCCTTCACTCCTAAGGGGGGAACCTCTGCAGCTTAGGTATCCCTCCCAATTTTAATACACCACATGTGGCTGTGAGACCAGCCTGTTCCAAATATTCTCCTCTCCTACCAGTTTAAATGTGGCTCCTTTAATTCCCAAGATATAGAATGTCCATTCAGCCAGATTTCAGGTGGTTCTGAGTGATGGTTGTTCTGCAGTTTAATTATAATTTTTATGTGGTTGTAGAAAGCGACAAGTAGCACATTTATTTATACCACCATTTTGACCAGAAATCCACAGAAACCTTTTTTTATTTTTTTAAAGTTTTTCTCAGAAAGTTTTTTTAAGAAACTAAAAAGCTAATTCTAACATTTATATGAAAAGAGAAAGGAATCAGAATAGTCAAAAAACTGAAAAAGAACAGAGTTAGAGGATACATATTACCTGATTTGAATGTATACTGTAAAGCTATATAATCATGAAAGTTTGATATTGGCAAAAAGATAGATGTAGAGATCAACTGAACAAAACAAAGAGCCCAGAAACAAGCCCACACAAATATAGTCAACTTATATTTGACAAAGGTGAAAAGGAAATTCAATGGAAAAAGAATAAACTTTTCAACAGATGGTGATGGAAAGATTAGATGTCCATATGCAAAAATACGAACCTCAATACATACCTCATACAAATACAAAATTTAACTCAAAATGGGCCATGGAACTGATCGTAAAACTATAAAATTTCTAGATGAAAACATAGGAGAAAATATGTGTGACCTGGGGATTGGCAATAAATTTTTAGAAACTGTACCAAAAGCAATATCCATGCAAAATTAACAAATTTGTCTTTAATAATAATTTTTTTACTTTTTAAAAGATATTGTTACAAAAATTAGAAGATAAAGCAAGCTACCAACTAAGAGAAAATACTTGCAAATCACATGTCTGATAAAGGTTTTATCTTTAAAATATATAAAGTACTCTTAATTAACAATAAGAAAACAAATAATCTAGTTAAATTAAAACAAAGATCTGAACAAATATTTCATCAAAGAAGACATAGGATGGCAAGTAACCATATGAAAAGATGTTCAGTATCATTCTGGCCAAGATGGAGGCATAGGCAGACATGCTGTGCCTCCTCACACAACCAAAAGAAGGACAACAACAATTTAAAAACAAAAAACAACCAGAACTGACAGAAAATTGAACTGTATGGAAGTCTGACAACCAAGGGGTTAAAGAAGACACATTCATCCAGACAGGTAAGTGGGGCAGAGCTGGGAAGCTGGGGCAGAGAGGGCTCTCGGCAAGGCAGTGGCTGGTGGAACAGGTGTTCCCACATTCACACCCAGATAAACTGGGATAAACAGCTGGGGAGTGGAACAGACCATGCAACCCAGGGTCCCAGCGAGGGGAAATAGACTCAAACCACCGATTGAAAACACCTGTGGGGGGTTGAGGTGGCAGTGGGAGAAACTCCCAGCCTCACAGGAGAGTTTGTTGGAGAGACCTACAGAGTCCTAGAATGTGAACAAGCCCTCCCATGTGGGAATCAGCACCAGAAGGGCCCAATTTGCTTGTGGGTAGTGGGGGAAGTGACTGAAAGTCAGCAGAGAGTAGAGCAAGTGCCACTGTTCCCTCTCAGACCCCTGCCCCACATACAGAATCACAACGCAGTGAGGTTGGTTACCCCGCCCTGGTGAACACCTAAGGCTCTGCCTCTTATGCGTAACAGGTGCGCCGAGACAAAAAAAAAAAAAATCACCCAAATAAAAGATCAGATCAAAGCTCCAGAAAAAAGTACAAGCAATGAAGAGATAGCCAACCTACCAGATGCACAGTTCAAAACACTGGTAATCCGGATGCTCAGAGGATTGGTTGAATTTGATCACAAATTAGATGAAAAAATGAAGACTACACTAAAAGAAATAAGTGGAAATGTATAGGGAGCCAATAGTGATGGGAACGAAACTGGGACTCAAATCAATGGTGTGGACCAGAAGGAAGAAAAAACCATTCAACCAGAAAAGAATGAAGAAACAAGAACTCAAAAAAATGAGGAGAGGCTTAGGAAACTCCAGGGCATCTTTAAATGTTCCAACACCTGAGTCATAGGGGTGCCAGAAGGAGAAGAGGAAGACCAAGGGATTGAAAACTTACTTGAACAAATAATGAATGAGAACTTCCCCAAGCTGATGAAGGAAATAGACTTCCAGGAAGTCCAAGAAGCTCAGAGAGTCCCAAAGAAGTTGGACCCAAGGAGGAACACACCAAGGTACATCGTAATGACATTACCCAAGATTAAAAATAAGGAGAGAATCTTAGAAGCAGCAAGAGAAAAGAGGACAGTTACCTACAAAGGAGTTCCCATAAGACTGTCAGCTGACTTCTCAAAAGAGAATTTTCAGGCAAGAAGGGGCTGGAGAGAAGCATTCCAAGTCATGAAAGGCAAGGACCTACATCCAAGATTACTCTATCCAGCAAAGCTTTCATTTAGAACGGAAGGGCAGATAAAGTGCTTCTCAGATAAGGTCAAATTTAAGGAGTTCATCATGGCCAAGCCCTTATTATATGAAACGTTAAAGGGATTTATCTAGGAAAGGGAGGATGAAAAAGTATGAATGGAATGACAGAAAACTCACAGTTATTAAAAACCACACCCAAAACAAAAACAAAAGCAAACTAAGCAGACAACTGGAGCAGGAGCAGAACCACAGAAATGGAGATTACATGGAGGGTTATCAACAGGGGAGTGGGAGGGGGAGAGGGGGAAAGGGTACAGAGTATAAGCAGTGTGGGTGGTGGGTAGGGGATAGACAGGGGGAAGATTGGAATAGTGTGGGAAAAGTGAAAGCCAAGGAGCTTGTGGGTATGACTCATGGACATGAACTAAAGAGGGGGGGTGTAGGTGGGAGGGGGTATGCATGGCAAAGGGGAGTGGGGGAATCGGGCAACTGTAATAGCATAATCAATGAAATATATTTAAAAAAAAGATATTCAGTATCATTTGTCATTACAGAAATGAGCATTAAAACTGAGATTACTATACATCTATTAAAATGGATAAAATTTAAAAAGTGACAAGATGCTGACAAAGATGGAGAGTAACATGCACTCTTATTCATTACTGGTGGAAATCAAAATAGTACAGTCACATTGGAAAACAGTTTAGCAGTTAATTATAAAGTCAGACATAGATTTATAAGGTGACATAGCTATTGAACTCATAGGTAATGCTCCAAGTGAACTGAAAATTTATGTTTACATAAAAATTTACACACCACTGTTTTAGCAGCTATTCATAATCTCTAAAAACTGTAAGGAATAAAACAGCTTTTAATGGGTCAATGGATAAGCAAACCACAGTACATCCATATCATGGAATACTATTCAGTGATGAAAAGGAATGAATAGATGAGTCATGAATACATTTTGCTAGCTGAAGGAAGTGAGATTCACATAATTACACTTATATGACATTCTGAAAATAGTTAAAAGTAGTAGGAATGAAAAAACAGACCAACAGCTGCCAGTATTTAGAAAAGGAGAAAGGCTGACTACAAAGGAGATGCACAAGGGAATTTTTAGTGTGATGAAAGCATTCTGTATGGTACTAGCCGGGCATATATATCATTCTATGCATTTGTCAAAACCCTAAGTACATCACCAAGAGTGAATATTAAAGTATGCAAATAAAAACTCAACCAGAATGTCAAGAGATGTATAAATATAATACAGATTATGAAAAATTATTCTAATTATATAATAAATGCACTACATAATCTTAGTGAAGGGCATGTGGGAAAAGAGAGTAATCTAACTATGTAAATGGTGTTTGACTGGAAAATATAAGGCTAAAGACAAAACGACCATACATAAATAGTGCCTTTTAGTGGGTACAGTCTTTTCTCAAGGGGTATGAGTTAAAAAGTCTGAAAACTTTACATATATAATTGAATATATATATATATATTTACATATATATAAGTAAATAAATGATAGACCTTAGTGTTGTGTTGCTCATCACCAGAGAGAAAAAATTAAAAATAAGCTATGGGAAGACTAGAATGAACCCTGTGGTGCTGGGTTAGAGTTGGAGACATTTGTACAATTTCATGTTGAGCCTAATATATATGCAAATAAGTAGATATAGAAATAATTATAGATATGTATGTATACATTGATCAGTATACATACATATATTTCCTAACTCCTTCTCTTGGGAGGGTCTAGAAGTAGTGATACTCCAGTAGCAACAAGGCATAGTCAGTTCCCAATTTTTTTTAAATACCATTCTTTAATGAAGGAAGGGCTCCTTGAAGAAATAGTTTATTCTGGGACTGAGGCAGAAAATATACAGAATAACCCTAGAGAATTTTGTATTGCCAGAAAGAAAAAAGTACTCAAACAAAAGGTGAAGAGATGTTAAAGGGAAACAGGAGCCAAACTATGAGTTCCCAATGGGTGAAACTAGAACAATTTGAGCAAGAACATATATAAAATAATACTGGCTTAAAACCCAAGTATAAAAGAAATATTGTGGACATAAATGAAGACCAACCAAATAAGAGTGACCAAACCAATTTATTCAAAGTTTATTATAGCAAGGGAGTCAGCTATCATCACATATTTTGTCAGAGCCTCAAAGGGCAGCAGATGACTGGAAAAGCTTTATAGTAGAACAAGGGAAGTCTTCTGGTATGCTCTGGTATGGGGGAGCTGGAGGTGGGCTAACTAGAAGCAGAACATCCTATGGAATTGGTTAAGGTTATGTATTTGGCTTTCTCTGATTGGTCCTAGGTTGTAAATAGAGATAAAAATTAGGAAAGCTGTCAGTTATTAGTCAAGCCCTGGCCATTTGAGGCTGATTGTACAGGAGTTATTATTTGGCTTCCTGGCTTGTTGCTGGCGAAGTGACCTAACTTTCTATTAAATCTGACTTATAGATAGCAAGATTGCTTTCTGAGCTGGCTACTAGAGATAATGGGTTGGTTTTCTGGACTGATTACTACATATTGTCAGTCAGAGTTCTATTTTATACATGGTCTAGCTATTGTCCATTTGTATATTCAATCTCTTATCTTACATATGTCCAAATTACATAAATAAATACATGGGACAGAAGGCAAAAATCTTCCTTATAAAACATATAATCTCCTCTCCTAGATGTGGAGGTTAATCCTCTCCCTGTTAAGTGTAGACTGGATATAATGACTTGCTTTGAAAAGCACTACTTTAGCCAGATGATAAAGGTTAACATCACAAGCAATGAATCATGTTGATAACATATACCACCTGATATGATGTGATGAGAAGGTTACTTCACTTCTGTAGTCTTCTCTGAAACCCATAACCCAAATCTAATCATAAGAAAACATCAGAAAAACCCACATTCAGAGGCACTACAAAATACCCGACCAATACTCTCTAAAGCTGTCAAGTCATGAAAATAAACAACAATAATAAAGATTGAGGAACTACATAGGTCAAAGGGGATTAAGTAGACATAATGACTAACTGTAATGTGGATTCCTGGGTGGGATCCTGGAATGGAAAAAAAGATACTACAATTTTTAAAAAAGAAGAAAGAAAACGAAAAATCGAAGAAAATCTGAACAAAGTATAGAGTTATTATTTTTGTTAATGTTAAATTTTTAGTTTTGAGAAATGTATTATTGTTATGTAATATAATCTTTTATTAAACTAGGTGAAGGACAAACAAAAACTGTGTATGCACTTAGTGACTTTTCTGTAAATCTCAAAGTGCTTAAAATAAAAAGTTTGTTTTAAAAATATGTATCTCCTCAGATACTTTTAAGTTGGTATCTAAGCTTTTTCATCACGAGTTTAAGTATTCACAAAATATATAATTTCCAACATATTTTAAGTATTATTATCGTTAATTAAAATTGTCACATCACTCTTTTAAATACATTCTATACTATAAATACCAAAGCAATTTGAGCCATGAACTTCAATTTTAAAAAGTACACAAACAAGCTCTACTCCTAAAGTCAGAAATAGTAAATTACTCCTTAGTTTCCTTGAACACATATTTCCCAATTACTTAGTTCTTATATATAATTTAATCCTATTTAGATACATTTTATGATTTAGTCTCATTGATTACCATAACACACCTCCCTGTAATAAGAATGTGTACATAAACAGAAGCCTTATTTTTTTTAATTATGCATGACTTTAAGGCTTAAGTGTTAATAATAATTAGATTTCAATCCAGAAGAAATTTTATTAGTAATACACGTTTAATCAAAATGGGCTATATTATAAAATTTGAAATTGTCAAACCTAAATAGTAATTATTTATTGAAAATACATATCTCAATTAGAGGAATAGTGGTTATTTTTGCCTTAAGGAGATCTTTTGACACCAACATGTGGAATTGTCCCTCTGTTTGTTACCCAGGAGTATAATACTCATGCAAAAGCTCCATATCAAGATTTTGATTGAGTTATCTTTATTTTGTAAAGTAAAATAAAATGTATATGTAATGTAAGGGGAATGTGACAGTTCAGCTTGAGGCCTTGACCCAAGTGCATTTTCACATGGAAAATATAGAGAAGAGTAAATATGAAAGTTTAGAATTTATAAAGTGGTTCCCTTAAAACCATCTATTCCTATTTCTCACTTAGAAAGACTTCATATATCCCTGAAAGTAAAAATTCCCAAGTCTGAATGCTGCCCTTGTAAGATGACTGAAAGAGTTGGAGTTTATCCCACCACCAAAGAGAACAATTGGAGCCACGAAGCAGAAAAAAATTGTACTTTAGAAATAGAATCTGTGCCATCAAAGAGGAACTGAATAAGCAGTTAAGTCGGTACAGCAGAGAAATCTTGCAAGAGTCCCAACGTATAGCTCCAACTCTCTTTTAAAGCAGATTCCTATTTATCAAACAATGAGGCCCCTTAAAAGGTAATCATCTCCCCAAGGAGCCATCTCCCTGGGATTTTAGTTCTCTAAGTATCAGCTAATCTGCATTCCAAAAAGTTGAACCTATTCAGACAGAAGAGAGCATATTACAGAACCACAGTCCCTGTGACACAACACAACATGATGAGTCTAAAGCACATTTTTTTGCCTCTTAATTTGTGTAGAGACATCTTATCCTTAGCATTTTCCACATTCTAGTTGAGTCCCAATTTAAGGAAACCTTCTGCAGATAGAATCCTCCTGAAATGAATGCAAAGAAAAAAATCTGAGTCTTTGCAGAGGGACCTTTGTATCCAAGTAGACAGTTTGTACTGATATTTTATTGCTAGCATGAGCAAACCTGTATTTTCACAGACTCCCCAACCATTTAACATAAAGCTGATTGAATACCTCGATATCTTTTTTTTAATTCTTTTTTAAGGTTTTATTTATTTATTTTTAGACAGATGGGGACGGAGGGAGAAAGAGAGGGAGAGAAACATCAATGTGTGGTTGCTTCTCACATAGCCCCCACTGGGGACCTGGCCTGCAACCCAGGCATATGCCCTGACTGGGAATTGAACCAGTAACCCTTTAGTTCACAGTCCACACTCAATCCACTGAGCTACACCAGAGAGGGCCCTAGATATCTTTTGAGAGGAGTATTTATGTAGTGTCCAGTTAATGATACCTACAAAATAGTAAATATTTAAAATAAACCATTATTTTCAAAATATTATTCTGAATGTGAGTTTGGTATTCTATGGGCAACACCAAAAATGTGTTTTGCATATTTGACACCCTAGATAAAAGGAAAATTATGTTGCTGGGGTGAAAAGAAATCTTGACAGGTATTACACAATTTAATCTCTGGAAGGTATACTGAGTGCTGAGGATTCCTTCCTTGACCAAACTTTAGCCAGCCTTCTCTGAGCCTTCTCTAGACTAACCCTTATTTTTTGCCTGTTATCCTTGTCATTGATGGAGATTAAAGTATGCCAACCCAAAAACGCCACTATGGCATAGAGATTATTTTGAGGTAAAGGCAATTGAGAAATAGCAGACAAAGGAAAAACTCTATACCCCCGCCCTTTTCTGCCTAAAAGTAAGGTGTAAATTTGCTTTTGGGAAGATGTACTTCCTACCTTCTCCTATACAAAGAGGAGGAGAATAATTCTTAATCTAGAGATGCTTTTGTCATCCAAGACTGCGTTAGAGTGAGTCTGCATAACAAATCTTTTATAAATAAACCTTATCTTCCATTAGTAGGACCAACATATTTACTTTCCATAATTTACCAACCAAAGAAGCCCAAACCCCTTTTCCTTTGTTTGTTGCTTCTCCACAAATTATTACTCTTTCTTAACATGGTAGATAATACCTCATCTAACTGCTTCTTTCAGTCTTCACTCAATTTCTATGAAGACCTCCATATATATGCAATATACCTTTTCTCCTGATAATTTTTTCAGCTTAATCTGCAGGGTACCAGGGCCTGAACCTAACAGGGTAGAGGAAAAAATTCCCACCCCATTACAGCCTACTGTCCTTGGCCTGCCAATCCAGTTTAGCAAAAATCCTGTCAAACCATTTTAGTAGGACACTCCAAAAAATCCTGTCAAATCCACTCCTTCCTTGAAACCTAATAGAGTTCTCCTAAATAATTTTCCATTTACTGATCCCCTCACCCTTCCCAATGGCTACAAATGCATAGCTTCCCATATTGTATTCAGTGTTGAGTTCATATTCTCTCCCATAGTGGAACAGTTGAAAATAAATTCTTCCTTGCCTGTTTAACTTGTTAAGTGTAATTTTTATTTGATAGTTTCAGACATAGTGTTGGGTGTAGTAGTACAAGAGTCAGTGCACTGTAAACCCCAACCATTTAACAATGTTAATATACAAATTAATTCAAGGCCAGTTCATTTAAATACTTAATATCTTCACCCCTATCCTGTTATTGAAAGCTCACAATATCCTTGAGAAACTAAGACTGAGGTTGGATTTATCAGGCTTTGCCTTTATATCCATTCATATGGTAAGTAGAAAGCATAGAATATTCTCTGCGCTTCTTTCAGGAGAAAACACACACTCTAAAAAATAGGTAAGATCCTACCTAAAATAGATAGAAACATTTCAAACAAAACCTAACCCTACATCTACAAGAACACAAGGAACAACAACAAAGACAGCCCAGAGCAAGCAGAAGAAAGGAAATACCCAAGATCAGAGCAGAATTAAATGACATAGAGACTAAAAGCACAATTCTAAGGATCAGTGAATCCAGGAGCTGGTTCTTTGAAAAGATAAACAAAATTGACAAGCCCTTAAGCAGGCTCATCAAGAAAAAAAGCGAGAGGACCCAAATAAACACAATGAGAAATGAAAAAAAGGAGAGATTACAACTGATGCCACAGAAATACAAAGGATTGTAAGAAACTACTATGAAGAACAGTATGCCAAGAAATTTGAAAACCAAGGTGAAATAGATGAATTTCTAGAAAAATATAACCTTCCAAAACTCGATGACGAAGAAGCAGAAAGCCTGAACTAACCAATAACAGCAGATGAAATTGAAGCGGTAATGAAAAAACTCCCAACGCACAAAAGTCCTGGACCAGATGGTTTCACAGGAGAATTCTACAAAGCATTTAAGGAAGAGCTAATCCCTATTCTTCACAGAATTTTCCAAAAAATCCAAAATGATGGAAGACTCCCAAACTCTTTTTATGAAGCCAGCATCATTCTAATCTCCAAACCAGACAAAGACATAACAAAGAAACAAAACTTCAGTCCAATAACACTGATGAACATAGATGTTAAAATCCTCAACAAAATATTGGCAAACTGCATCCAGAAATACACTAAAAAGTTAATACACCATGACACAGTGGGATTCATCCCAGGGATGCAAGGATGGTACAATATTTGCAAATCAATGAATGTAATACATGATATAAACAAAAGCAAAGACAAAAATCACATGATCATATCAATAGATGCAGAAAAAGTATTCGATAAGGTACAGCACCCATTTATGATAAAAATACTCAGCAAAGTGGGAATAGAGGGAGCATTCCTCAACCTAATAAAGGCCATATATGAGAGACCTACAGCCAACATCTACTCTATGGACAAAAACTAAAATCTTCCCCACTATGATCAGGAACAAGACAAGGTTGTCCACTATCACCACTTCTATTCAATATAGTAAGTAATGGAAGTAATGTAAGTAGTGGAAGTAAAGTAAGTATAGTAGTAATGGAAGTTTTAGCTACAAATCAGACAGGAAGGGGAAATAAAGGGCATCCAAATTGGAAAGGAGGAAACAAAACTGTCATCGTTTACAGATGACATGATAGTGTACATAGAAAATACTATGGACTCCGACAAAAAGCTATTTGACCTAATAAATGAATTGGCAAAACAGTGGGATACAAAGTCAATATCCAGAAATCAAAGGCATTTTTATATACCAACAATAAAACATCAGAAGCATAAATTAGGGAAAAAATTCCATTTGATATAGCAACAAAAAAATAAAATAAAATACCTAGGAATAAACCTCACCAAGGAGGTAAAAGACCTGTACGCAGAAAACTACACAACACTCAAGAAAGAAATCATGGGAGACACAGACAAATGGAAACATATACCATGCTCATGGATTGGAAGAATCAACATCATCAAAATGTCCACGCTACTCAAAGCTATTTGTAGATTCAATGAAATCCCTCTCAAAGTACCAATGGCATATTTCACAGATATAGAACAAACACTTCAAAAATTTATATGGAACCATAAACTACCCTGAATACCTACTGTAATTTTGAGAAAAAAGAGTAAAGTAGAAGGGACCACAATACCTGATATCAAACTGTATTACAAGGCCACTGTAATCAAAACAGCTTGGTACTGGCAGAAAAACAGACAGAGAAACCAATGGAACAGAATAGAGAGCCCAGAAATAAACCCAAATCTCTATGGCCAATTAATTTTCGACAAAGGGAGCAGCAGCATAAAATGGAATAAAAATAACCTGTTTAACAAATGGTGTTGGGAAATCTTGACAGCTACATGCAAAAAAATGAAACTCGAGCACCAACTTACACCATACACAAAAATAAATTCAAAGTGGATAAAAGACTTAAATACAAGTTGTGACACAGTAAAAGTCCTAGAGGAAAACATAGGTAGGAAAATCTCAGACATGCCATGCAGCAACATCTTCACTGATATATACCCCAAAGCAAGGGACATAAAGGAAATAATAAACAAATGGGACCTCATCAAAATCAAAAGCTTCTTCATGGATAAAGAAAACAGTATTAAAATAAAAAGAGAACCAACGGTATGGGAAAACATATTTGCCAATGATACCTCAGACAAGGGTTTGATCTCCAAAATATATAAATAACTCATATGACTCTACTCCAAGAAGACAAAAAAAAAATGAAAAATGGGCAAAAGACTTGAACAGACACATTTCCAAGGAGGCCATACAAAGGGCCAGGAGACATATGAAAAGATGCTCAGCATCACTAGCCATCATAGAGATGCAAATTAAAACCAAAATGAGGGGGGGAAAGATGGCAGCGGGGTAGGAGGGAGTGGGATCGGCTTCCTCCATCCCACTGGTGGGATATATGCCTGATTTTCTGAGGAGCGGAGCGATCGCCCAGATTTATTTCAGGAAGATTGGCGACCAGGACTGCACACAAAACTGAAAGATCAGCCGGTGAGACATTAAAACGTGGAATTGTGAAGAGAACAGAGTGGGACCCAGACAAGAATCAGCCTAACAAACAGAGACAGTGAAACAAAATTAACTTCGCTGCTCCAGAGAACTAGACAGATCAATTTAAGAATCAGAGGCTAGCAAGAAGAATCCCACAAACAATGGGAAGACAAAGAAACAATCCCCAAATGAAAGGAAAGGAGGAAGGCCTAGAAAGAATGATAAATGAAACAGAGGCAAGCCAACTATCAGATATTGAGTTCAAAGCATATGTTATCAGGCAGCTCAAGAAACTCGAGAAGCTTGATGAACTCACAGAAAACTACCAGAAACTACAGGGAAACTATAATGAACTCACTGAAAACTATGTCAACATGAAAAAGGAAATAGAAACTATTCACAAGGGCCAA
>PVJI01020254.1:0-29402 GCA_004026765.1 Micronycteris hirsuta | reverse complement strand
AAACTATTTATTCAAAAGTTAGACAGATTTAGAACAATGGCAGAATTCTGCCACTAAGTCCACTCCCTTCAGAAACAAGAAAACCCCACCCATAATCACACAGTCCTGCCTCTCCTTGCCAAACTAGACCAGTCAGGGGTACTGTCTCTCAGGAAAAGAAATAGAAGTCTGTATTCTGGCTTCTTCCAGTCATCTGTGCTTGGCTAGGCTCCTGCTCTTCATCCAAAACTGCATGGCCCCTCCTCTTGGTGAGCTGGTGGGAGCCCTTCTGCCTCCTTTCAAACCTTGTGGCCAAGACCTCATGGCTGCCCTGTGCAGGAGTTTGAAATCCAACACGGATCTTCTTCGGTAATCCCATTTCCCCCACTCCTCCCTATATCTCCTGTCCTTCTTGGCTGCCATTATTAGGTCCGGGCAGGCATGGCCCCACAACACAGGAGCCACCTCCAAGACTCTCTCATAGGTGCAGGAAGCCCCTCCTATACATCACAAGTTAGAGTCATGCCCATCTCTCTGGCTCGCAGTGTAACAGAGTGCAGCCAAGGGGCGGGGTGGCAAATGAGAATTTGTAATGGGGTCTGGAACTCAAGGTGTCCAGGAAATATTAGAAATATATGTAAGATGTTCTCACCCCCAAAAGTCTGAACTGGCAGGGGATGGGACTCCTGGAGCAGGGCCATTCAGAGCTGTTTTGCATAACAGCAGCTTTGCAGCTAACCTCTAGCATGGTCATTTAACATATCTATAACCTTTAACTGGTTTCATAGATGTGTTAAATAGCTGCAAAGCTGCTTTGAGGGGGGGGGGGATGGAAGTTACTTCCACCCAAGATATAACTGAGAGGTAACTACCTCTGGACACAGCGCCTGTGTGAAAGCTTGGAGATGATTAGCTCTGTGCCATGGGGCCACACCTGCCCACAGTTAACATGGCAGCCCAATAAAGCTAGAAGAATATGAAGTGCTGGCGGGTGTAGCTGATTGAAGGAGGAGTCAGAAATGGGGCTGCAGAGGAAGATTGACGCGGGTATTTAAACCCAGGCACAGCAGCCATAGCTCTCTCCCTCTGGACCACGAAGGGTAGGAGTGGGGACCTCTCTGCCTGAGAGACAGGCGCGCTCTCTCTCTCTCTCTCTCTCTCTCTCTCTCTCGCTGGACCACGAAGGGTAGGAATGGGGACCCCTTGGCCTGAGAAGGGGGCTCTCTGGACCACGAGGCTTTGGAGTAGTGGGGACCCCTCAGCCTGAGAGACAGAGGCAGGACCACATGGTTTTGGGTGGCTTCTTTTGCCACGTGGCCTAGGAAGCAGGAGAGACTTTGCCTGGAAGAAAAGGGGTTAAAGGACTTTTGCTGGTGGGCCATGAGAAGGTGACACATGGTTTTGGATTAACTGAAGATCGTGGTGGTGACACAGTGGATGGTGTCGGAACCGAGGGTCTGCCTGAATCATGGGCTTATACTTCTTTCCCTGAGATACGGTACCCTGGACTGGGCAGAGGGGAGAAGGAAGGACTGTATGCGTTTGTGGGTATTCTAGAGAACGGGTATTCCAAAGAACTCTAGTATCTTAAAGAAGACCTTAAGTCATTACTTAAAGCCTGTATAACTTGTAAATAAATAATTCCTTTTCTTTTCACTCTGTCATTGAGAGACGTCTTTCCATTGGCGGCGGGCATAATGAACCTGGTGCGGGGCTGGGGTATTGTTGGGTGTCCCTCACCCTTGCTTTGTAATACCAGCAAGCACAGCAGTCACAGCTACTTAAACACTGGCCAATTTCTTCTTATATAGCAAAGTAACTCTCAATGGCCCTGCTCTGCTTCCCTTTCCCCCAACCATGTTAATGGGGGGTTTTCCTATATTCCTGGGCACCCCAAGTTTTGAATACCTCTTATATTTTGTGTTCTTTCATCTATATTCCCAGAAGTGGGATAACTGGGTCAAAAGGCAGATCCATTTTTAATTTTTTGAGGTATCTCCATACTGTTTTCCACAGTGGCTGTACCAATCTGCATTCCCACCAGAAGTGGCTTGATCAGCACTAGACATCCCCTATAGGGAAAGTAACTTCGCAATAACCAACCCTCTTTTTGCCTTGTACAACTTCCTTGTTTCTGTTCCCTTCTGCCTCTAAAATCTCTTGCCTTGCATAGCTCTTCAGAGTTCTTTTCTAACTCCTAGGTCGAATGCTGTCCAGTTCATGAACCATTGAATAAAGCCAGTAAGATCTTTAAAATTCACTCAGTTGAATTTTTAAAAGATTTTATTTATTTATTTTTAGAGAGAGGGGAAGGGAGGGAGAAAGAGAGGGAGAGAAATACTGATGCGAGAGAAAGATCAATATGTTGCCTCTCACATGCCTCCAACCTGGCCCACAACTTAGGCATGTGCCCTGATTGGGAATTGAACTGGCAACACTTCGGTTCTCAGGCTGGCACTCCATCCACTGAGCCACACTGGGCAGGGAATTTTTTTTTCAATAGTTCTGATACTATCTCCAGATTAATAATGTTGGAATTAAATTTGTGGGTCATCCAGGCAGTGATAGCTGAGAATTGTAGAACTGCTTGGTGATATCCGAAAACATGCCAGAGCTTCCAGAAAGAGTTCAATTCTAGGGAAAAGGTTGCATTCTGAAGGATGATATGTTGCAGCAGAGATGGAATGGGGTGGAGTAAGGAGTGTTTCCTTTAGAAGGATCAGGACATGCAAAGATCAGGAAATGAAAGAGGATGTGACTCCCTAGAGGAACTGAAAGTTTTTCAGCAGGAATCTAGGGCCCCAGAAAGGGAAACTGGATGGCTGGTCTTGGATCTAACCCCAAAGTATGGAATACCAGGTGGAAGGGTTAATAATGAATGTGGTAGGAATAGCCCACCCAAGAGAGAGTATCATTTTTGGCCATAAATGAGGGGTGGATGTTCCTGTTCTGCTGATGTGTCTCTACAGATGGAAAAGCCGCTACCTCCTCAGGAAGTTCAGCTGGGCACAAAGATTATGCCAAATCTGACAGTCCTGGAGTTGGACCCCAGCTCTGCCTCAAGCAATGTATTCAAGAATAGTTATCCTCAACTCTGAGCTTCAGTTTCCCCCATGTGAATTGGGGACACAGACTGTCTTAGTCTGTTCAGGCTGTTATAACAAAATGCCGTAGACTGGGTAGCTTAAATAGCCAACATTTAGACTGTGCAGTTCTGGAAGCTGCAAGTCCAAGATCAAGGTGCAGGCAGATTCCATGTGTGCTGAGAACCTATGTCCTGGTTCATAGACAGCCACCTTCTCACTGTGTCCTCACAGGGTAGAAGGGCAATGGAGCTCTCTGGGGTCTCCTTCATAAGGGTACTGATCTCATTTATGACCTAGTCACTTCCAAAATGCCCCACCTGCAAATACCATCATATTGGGGATTAGGTTTCAACATAGGGATTCTGAGAGGACACAAACATTTAGTCTATGGCATAAACCCACTTCACAGGGCTGTCATAAGAAAGAACAGGTCCTTAGCACCAAACAGATATCCAATAAAACTTGTTTCTTTCCTCCTTTGAGGAACAAAAACTCCTCCAAAGGACCTGTAATATTTCCCACCTGGCTCTTCCATGCTCTATTCCACTAGCACCAGACACTCTGGTTGTGTCACTGCTTCTCCACAGAGAACATATAAGCAATAATAATTCTTTTAGTCATTCATTTAATAAACACCAGTGGAGTGCCTACTACATGCTGGGCAGTGTTCTTGTCACTGGGGATATAGCAATGGAGAGAGTAGACTCAGTCTCCTCCCTCTGAACAGCCTAGCCCCTGGCTCTTTTTATAAAAACAGTTGACCCTTGATCAATGCAGGGGTTAGGGCCACCAGCCTCTCAAGCAGAAAAAATCCATGTATAACATTTGACTCTCCAAAGAACTACAGTTGTCCTTAGGTATCCACAGGAGTTGGTTCCAAGATGCTCTGTGGATAGTGAAATCCACAGATGTTCAGGTCCCTTATATAAACTGGCATAGATCAATGCACATAGTCAGTCCCCTATACCTGTGGACTCTCAACTGTGGATCAAAAATAGTACAGGTATTTATTTATTTATAGGCTTTTAAAATATTTAAAAAAGATTTATTTTTACAGAGAGGGGAAGGGAGGGAGAAAGAGGGAGAGAAGCATCAGTGTGTGGTTGCCTCTTGCACCCCCCCAACTGGGCACCTGGCCCACAACCCAGGCATGTGCTCTGACTGATAATCAAACTGGCAACCCTTTGCTTCACAGGCCGGCACTCAGTCCACTGAGCCACACCAGCCAGGGGAAAATTGTACAGGTATTTCTTGAAAAAAATCCAAGTATAAGTGGACCTGTGTGGTCAAGCCTGTGTTTTTCTTTTTTTTAAAAATTTTATTTATTTATTTTTAGAGAGAGGGGGAAGGGAGGGAGACAGAGAGGGAGAGAAACAGCAATGTGTGGTTGCCTCTCACATGGCCCTCACAGGGGACCTGGCCCGCAACCCAGGCATGTGCCCTGACCGGGAATTGAACCAGGACCATCTGGTTCCCAGCCCGCGCTCAATCCACTGAGCTACACCAGCCAGGCAAACCTGTGTTTTTCAAGGGTCCATTGTAATTTAGTGGAACATACCCCTGCTCATTCAGTGGTATGATGTTTTCATGTAATAATTACATGATGCAGAGTTGAGTAGTCATGGCAGAAACTGTATGGCTAACAAGGCCAAAAAATATTTTCTATCAGACTCTTTTCAGAAAATGTTTGTCAATCCTTTGTCTAGAAGGCTGCATTGTGGGGGAGACAGACAGTTGACAGATAAACAAATTTTGAGCCTGAATTTGGGCCCTTTCCTCTCTCCCTTGGACTTCCCAAATATAAGAGGCAACACTATCAACCTCCTGCCCTGTTTTTTGAGCTGGTTTGAGTCGGGGGCACAGGGGTGAATGAAAAACAATGTGCTTTCATGGTTTGAACCCAGCTTCAGCATTTATAAGCTGATGGACCATGGGCAGGTGCTGTAATTTCTGAGCCTGTTTGTCATAGATACAATGAGGACAATAGTGTCTGTGTTATGGGGATTAACTGTAATCATGTCCAAAAAGCATTTAGAACAAAAGAAGTGTCAAGTGGTAAGATTTCTGATTAGAATGTAGAAAGAACTGAAAGACTCTCACTTCTGTGGTGACAATTAGAAAAACCCAGATGAAAATACATGCTTTGCATCAGGGCTAGTTCAGAGTGGAGAATGCAAGGAAACCTTAATGATCTGGATTTCAGAGATGAAATGAGCCAGTGCAGTGGCAGCTTTCACATCAGGGGGCAGGCAGACCCCGGCTCTGAGTGTGGGAGGGGTGCATGGACAGACAGACTGTTAGGGGACAGAGCAAATAAGTATTCAAAATGGAGCCCTGACTAGTGTGGCTCAGTTGGTTGGGCATTGTCCCACAAAGTGCATGGTCACCTGTTATGATTCCTGGTCAGAGTCATGCTTAGCTTGTGGGTTTGGTCCCCAGTTGGGAAGTGTATGAGAGGTGACCAATCATCGATGTTTCTCCCTCACATTGATTTTTTCTCCCTCTCTTTCTCTCCCCCCTGCCCAAATGGAGGCCACTAGAGTTTTAGAGTTCAGACCTGGTGAGGAGAGCCTCCACATGAGAGGGTGGCCTCCTCTGGGATATGAGAGCCCAAGTGAGGTAAGGACAACAGCATGGGGGTCTGTCTGCCTGGTGGGAGGGGTCAGTGTCCAGGCACAGCGAGGTGCTGTTCACACAGGGTAGGGGATGGTGATGGAAAAGGAGATTGGTTATATATAGGGAAATTGATGTAATAAATCAATATATTCAAGATAATGGGAAATGAGTTTTTCTCCATCAGAGAAGGGTGTTACAAAGATGAATGGAAAGAAAATTACAATGAACTCTGTAGTATTTAATTGAAAGTGTTGGTATAAACTCATGGTTTTAAAAATACATAGAGGTGTATGCGTGTGTGTGTTCCTATTTGTCTACTGAGAGGTCCTAGCACTAGTGGTACTCAAATAATAATAAGTGCATTGAACATCCAGGTCTTGGTTTCTGAATTCCATCCTGCACTTAAAAGCAACACAACTCTTTGGGAAAAATGGCTGATTCCATAGTTGGGGCAGGGAAAGCCTGGAACATCTAGTTGGACCAGAAAGGAAATGTTAGAGGAGGTCATTGAGAGGGTGTGACTGCCAGTCAAACTGCGAGCTGGACCTGCACAATCAGACTCCTCAACCTTCCCCTGTCCTTGGAATGGATGTCCACTGTTGGCACAGTGGGAGACATTTTCAAGTGCACAGCCTTGAGAGGGTAATGTATTGTTGAGAACATCTGAACAGTATACGTGACTAAACCCAGTTAAAGCTTCTATACAAACTTTTAAGATTCTGGTGGGTGGGGCAGAGGTCTGCTTATTTGTGGTTACCTAAGACAAACCGTACAAGTAAATTTCCTTGTGTATAAAACCTGCCCCCTACCAATCAGGTGTGGTCTGCCTTTTTCTTTGGTTTCTCCTCACCCTCTGTATGGGGGCCAGTTTCAGATTTCACCCTAGAAATTCTCAAGGTTGTAAACCAACAGGAAGGAAAACTGATCAGCAAAAACTTACAGGCGTAGGTCAAAAGGACACAGAAGCCAGTGTGAAAAGACAATTTAAACATTAAAAAAATCCAGAAAAAAGGAATGACAAAAAAAAAAATGGCAGAGTAAAATTTTCTTTTCCATAAAAGCAATGAAAAAGAAAACAGCAAAGTTTGTCAGAATCAACATTTTTAGAAGTTCGGAAATCAACCACAAGCTTACAGTAATTCAGGAAGCATTTATTAAAAAAAATAGCTGAATCTCAGTAAAGAGTTCTGTGGAATTTTAACTTACCTTAGTCCAATTTTCCTACTCTCCAACACATAAGTAGCCTTGAAAAATAACAGCCTACATTTCTGAAGAGAGAACAAAGTGGGAGTTCTCACAGAACCTCATTTCTAAGGAAGAGTTATTTGATGTGTCTAGTGGCTCCCTGTCTAGACCTCCCTTAGAAAGCGCATCTGTAATTGACATCACTAAAAGCATTTATCCAATGTTTTAACATCACAGCTGCCTGAGGCAATGAATAACAATTGGGGCAAATAATGGCCTAACAAAAAGTATTAAAAAGAAAAAATATGAATGAAACATTTTTAAGGGCTTTGAAAAGTTCCAACAAATTCCTGGGAATCTGGAAGGCCATGTGCATCCATAGGGTTGTGTGCATGCCCAGGAAAGATTTGAGAAGGGCCTAGGTTCTCACTTCCGGCTGGCCCTGAGGCTTGGTGAAAGCAGAAAGTAAAAACTAAGGCAGAGTTGCAACCTTCCAGGCTAAGTGTTTAAGTCATGTCCAAAAACACAAGGATCTTCAGCAAAGACTGGGAGACTTTTCATTTTAGACATTTAAGGAAATCTCTGTTGAATTACTACCTAACTACTGAGCTGAGTAGTAATTTTACTGGCCATACACAATAGAGAATATAGACTTTGCAGAATTAGTTCAGAAAAGTCACTAAATAAACAAAAACAACTTCAACAAACAGCAGTGTCAACAAAAAGGAGGGAAAAATCTGATTTCCATAGCTGTCATATTCTATTATTACATTGTATTATTTGAAATGTTTAGTTTTCAACAAAAATTTGTAAGATATACAAAACAAAACAAAAAGCAGAAAAAAAAACAAAAACAAGGAAAGATTACCCATATATGGGAGAAAAAGCAGTGAACAGAAACTGTTCCTGACCTGGCTGGTGTGGCTCAGCGGATTGAGTGCCGGCCTGTGAACCAAAGGGTCGCCAGTTTGATCCCAGTCAGGTTACATGCCTGGGTTGTGGGCCAGGTCCCTGGTTGGGGGCGTGCAAGAGGAAACCACACATTGATATTCTCTCTCTCCCTCCCCCTCTCTAAAAATAAATAAGTAAAATTTTAAAAAAGAGAAACTGTCCCTGAGTTGTAACAAGAATATTATAACCTTAGAATATTATAAGTTTTATTAGGAAGTAGTGTAATAGAAACAGGCCTGGAAAGCAAGCTATAACTCCAGGCTAAATGTTAGTAGAAATTTGCCCTGCTTGCAATCTGTAACTGACCCTTTGTAACCTGCAGTTTCGGCCAAACAACCTAAGTGTGCTTTTGATCTGTAGCTCGCTTTGATTTGTAACCATGGTGCTCGGCAGGAAGACAGCCAATGCATCCTCCCCAAAAGTGTTATCTGGGAATGCAGTTATGGGAACTGCTTTTCTGAGGCAGTCTCACAGCCTTAGTAAATCTGCTTGCCTATGACACCTCAAATAATGTATACTTTTGCATTCTTAAGAAATCCTTGAAACTTTATCTATTCTGTATAACAAAGTATGCTACTTTTGTAACTTGAGCCCCCGAATGCCATGTGCTACGTATCTCTAGAAACGCTTATAAGCTAGCTCATTTCTTTGTTCAGGGCCCTGGATTTGGAGATTTCTCCCTAGGGTCCGCATGCGTAATAAAGGGTCTGTGACTCTTGCCCTGGCTGGTGTAGCTCAGTGGATTGAGCGCGGGCTGGGAACCAAAGGGTCCTGGTTCGATTCCCAGTCAGGGCACATGCCTGGGTTGCAGGCCAGGTCCCCAGTGAGGGCCATGTGAGAGGCAACCGTACATTGCTGTTTCTCTCCCTCTCTTTCTCCCTACCTTCCCCTCTCTCTAATAAATAAATAAATAAATAAAATCTAAAAAAGTAAATAAATAAAGGGTCTGTGACTCATACCTCTCATCAGGAGTTTGGTCGCTTCATTTTCCCGCAACAGAGTAAGCCCAGATGTTGGACTTACTAGACAAAGACTTAATTTTTTCATATTTTAAAGTATATTTTATTGATTATGCTATAACAGTTGTCCCAATTTTCTCCCTTTGTCCCCTTCCGCTCAGTTACTCCTTCCCTTCAGTGATTCCCCTCTTAGTTCATGTCTATGGGTTATTCATGTAAGTTCTTTGGCTTCTTCATCACCTATACTGTTCTTAACATCCCCCTGTCTATTCTGTACCTACACAATTATGCTTCTAAATCCCCATACCTTTCCCCCATTCTCCCCCTTCCCTCTCCCAGATGATAACTCTCCAGATGATCTCCATATTTATGATTCTACTCCTGTTCTAGTTATTTGCTTAGTTTGTTTCTGTTTTCATTTTTTAGATTCAGTTGTTGATAGTTGTGAGTTTGTTATCATTTTAATATTCATAGTTTTGATCTTCTTCTTTTTCCTAAATAAGTCCCTTTAACATTTCATATAATGAGGGCTTGGTGATGACGAACTCCTTCAGCTTTACCTTATTTGGGAAGTACATTATGTCTTTCAATTCTAAATGATAGCTTTGCTGGGTAGAGTAATCTTGGTTGTAGGTCCTTGCTTTTAACCACTTTGAATAATTCTTGCCAGTCTCTTCTTGCCTGCAAAGTTTCTTTTGAGAAATCAGCTGGATAGTCTTATGGGAACTCCTTTGTAGGTAACTCTCTGCCTTTCTTTTGCTGCTTTAAAGATTCTCTCTTTATCTTTAATCTTTGGCATTTTAATTATGATGTGTCTTGGTGTCGTCTTCTTCGGGTCCAACTTGTTTGGGACTCTCTGTGCTTTCTGGACTTGTATGTCTATTTCCTTCACCAAATTAGGGAAGTTTTCTTTCATTATCTATTTATTTATTTCAGGTACCAACTCCCTGATGGGCATGAGGAAAGATGCCGGACAACCCACTCCATCAGGTAGCTGGGGAGGGTATGTTTCTGATCTGGGTACTAACTGGGGGCATTGACTGCCTTCATCAGTGAATCAAGACCAACAAATTCTCTCTGAGAACTGTAGCACACCAGGACAAAAGCTATCAGGATGTGACTCTAGTCTTGGGCTCATTATTTTTTCAAATAAGTTTTCAATTTCTTGCTCTTCCTCTTCTCCTTCTGGCATCCCTATGATTCCGATGTTGTCCCTTTTAGAGATGTCCCAGAGTCTACTTAAACTCTCCTCATTTTTTTGAATTCTTGTTTCTTCATTTTGTTCTGGTTGAATGTTTATTTCTTCCTTATGTTCCAAATCATTGATTTCAATCCCAGTTTCCCTCCCTTCATTCTTGGTTTCCTGTGGATTTTTCTTTATTTCCCTTAGCAGAGCCTTTATTTCTTCCCTTATGTTTTTGCTGTACTCAATGAGATCTTTGAGCATTCTGACCACCAGTGTTTTGAACTCTCATCTGATAGGTTGGCTATCTCTGAATCACTTAGTTCTTTTTCTGGGGTTCTGTTCTGTCCCTTCATTTGGGCCATATATCTTTGTCTCCTGGTTTTGGCAGCCTCTTTGTGTCTGTGTATTAGGTAGAGCAGCTATTTCCATTTTAGCACACTTGTTAAGTGGTATGGAGGGAGCCTTGGGTATTTGCCAGGGTGGGGCAACCCTGGCTCTGTGTGTGGGGCAGCGGTTAAAGAGGGGACAATGCCTCTGCTGGCTGACATCTGGGGGATTGCCTGGTCCTTGCCCCATTACCAGTCACTTCAACCACTTTCCGTATGCAGCTGGCGCTCCATGCAGCTGCTGTCCTGGTTGTGGTTTCTAGGGTGGGTGAGTTTGTATATGTACAGGCAGTTTATTCTGCTGCTCCAACCCCCACTGGGTTTATAGCCAGAAGTTATGAGGCTTTATTTTCCCTGGCACTGAAGCCCTGGACTGTGCAGTCTGGCCTGTGGCTGGGTTTTCTCACAGGTGTCTCCTTGATTTTTATACACCACACATGAATGTGGGGCTGCCCCTTGCACCGGCTGCTTCCCCATTTCACTGCCTCACTGCCTCTATGCCTCTGGCTCACTACTGCCATACTAAGTGCTCTCTGTCCCAACTCCCCATCTCTGCCCTTCCTACCCATCTGGATGGAGATAGCTCCTTTAAATACTTGGTTGTTGAACTTCTGTACAGTTCTGGGTATTTTTATGGGTCATTTTCCGGTAGTTTTGGGTGTTTCTCATTTTTAAGTTAGTTGTGTTCCTTTTTATGGTTTTGCAATGAGGCAAGGCGTGTCTACCTACTCCTCCCTCTTTACTGGAATCTTCCTAGATAAAGACTTTAAATCAGCTCTTTTAAATATGTTCAATGAACTAAAAGAAATCTTATCTAAAGAGCTAAAGAAAAGTACAAGAACAATATCAACAAATAGAGAATATTGATAAAGAGAGAAAGTATAAAGCCCTAGCTGGTGTATCTCAGTGGATTGAGCATCCAGCCTGTGAACCAAAGGGTCATTGATTCAATTCCAAGTCAGGGCACATGCCTGGGTTGTGGGGCTAGGTCCCCAGTAGGGGGCACTTGAGAGGCAACCACACACTGATGTTTCTCTCCCTCTCTTCCTCCCTCCCATACCCTCTGTCTAAAAATAAAATAAATAAAATCCTGAAAAAAATAGAGAAATTATAAAAAAGGAATTATATAGAAATTTTGGAGTGATAAGTTACAATAACTGAAATAAAAATTTTTACTAGAATCCAATAGCAGGTTTGATCAGGCAAAAGAAAGAATCAGTAAGAATTGAACATAGGTCCACTGAGATTATCCAGTCTGAGGAACAGAAAAAAGTTTTTAACAGAGCCTCAGAGACTTGAAGGACACCATCAAGCATAGTGACATATGCATGGTGCAAGTGTCAGAAGGAGAGGAGGAATGGAAAGAGAGAGACAGAATATTTGAAGAAATAATGGCTCAAAACTCCAAAATTTGCCTGGCTGGTGTAGCTCAGTGGATTGAGTGTGGGCTGGGAACCAAGTGGTCCCAGTTCGTTTCCCAGTCGGGGCACATGCCTGGGTGGCAGGCCAAGTCCCCAGTGAGGGCCATGTGAAAGGCAACCACACATTGCTGTTTCTCTCCCTCTCTTTCTCCTTCCCCTCTCTCTAAAAATAAATAAATAAAATCTTTAAAAAAAAAGTAGCAACAAGGGAAACTTTGAAAAAAAAAAACAACAACTCCAAAATTTGATGAAAGGGTTAGGCTACACATCCAGAAACTCAAAAAATTCCAAGTAGGATAAACTGAAAAAGATCCACACTTAGACACATAGTCATCAAACTGTTAAAGACAAAGAGAAAATCTTAAAAGAAGCAAGAGAGAAATGTCTCATCATGTACAAGTGATTCCCCAATAAGATCAACAGCTTATTTTTCACCAGAAACCAATGAGGCCAGAAGACAGTGGGAAGACATATTTGTAAGCGGGGCGGAGCCAGGCACATGGTGAGATGGTGGTTTGTGAAACCGGGTGCGCAATGCTGAAACCAGGTGTGCAACGCTGAAACAGGCTGTGGGGACCTTGGCTGGCAGACCAGGACTCAGGTGGTCCCAGGCCAGTGGAGAGGACAGTCCTGCATTTGAGTGCAGATAAACTGGGAGAAAATGTTGAGGAGTGAGGCAGACCACACAGCCCAGGGGCCCAGTGAGGGGAAATAAAACCTCAAACCACTGATAAAAAACACCTGTGGGGGTAGAGTAGGCAGTGGGAGGAACTCCCAGTCCCACAGGAGAGTTCACTGGAGAGACCCACAGGGACCTAGAACTACACAAGCCCACCTACCTGGGAATCAGCACAGAAGGGCCCAATTTACTTGTGGGTATTGGGGGAATTGACTGAGTGCCGGCAGAGAGCAGAGCAAGTGCCATTGTTCCCTTTCAGGCCCTGCCCCTACAAGCAGTGTCACAACACAATGACGTGGGTTGCCCTGTCCTGGTGAATAACTAAGGCTCTGCCCCCTTATATGTAACAGGCTCACTGAGGTGGGTGGGGAATGACTCAAATGAAAGAGGAGATCAAAACTCCAGAAAAAATACAACTAAGCCAGGAAGAGATAGCCAACCTATCAGACACAGTTCAAAACACTGGTAATAAGGATGCTTACCTGTGAGTTGAATTTGGTCGCAAATTAGATGAAAAAAATGAAGAATATGCTAAGAGAAATAAGGGGAAATGTACAGGGAACCAATAGTGATGGGAAGGAAACTGGGACTCAAATCCATGGTGTGGACCAGAAGGAAGAAAAAAAACATTCAACCAGAAAAGAATGAAGAAACAAATTCAAAAAAATGAGGAGAGGCTTAGGAACCTCCAGGACATCTTTAAATGTCCCAACATCTGAGTCATAGGGGTACCAGAAGGAGAAGAAGATGACCGAGGGATTGAAAACTTATTGAACAAATAACGAAGGAGAACTTCCCCAAGCTGGTGAAGGAAATAGACTTCCAAGAAGTCCAGGAAGCTCAGAGAGTCCCAAAGAACTTGGACCCAAAGAGGAACACACCAAGACACATCATAATTACATTACCCAAGATCAAGAATAAGGAAAGAATCTTACAAGTAGCAAGAGAAAAGGAGACAGTTACCTACAAAGGAATTCCCATAAGACTGTCAGCGGATTTCTCAAAGGAGACCTTCCAAGCAAGAAGGGGCTGGAGAGAAGTATACCAAGTCATGAAAGGCAAGGACCTACATCCAAGAATACTCTATCCAGCAAAACTTTCATTTAGAATGGAAGGGCAGATAAAGTGCTTCTCAGATAAGGTCAAGTTCAAGGAGTTCATCATCACCCAGCCTTTATTATATGAAATGTTAAAGGGATTTATGTAAGACATGGAGAGATATCAACAGGGGAGGGGGAAGGGGAGAGAGGGGGAAAAAGTACAGAGAATAAGTAGCATAAATGGTAGGTAGAAAACAGACAGGGGGAGGTTAAGAATAGTATAGGAAATGTAGAAGCCAAAGAACTTATGTGTATGACCCATGGACAAAAATTAAAGGGCAGGGAAGGGGGGGTGCAGGGTAGAGGGGAATAAAAGGGGGCAAATAGGACAACTGTAGTAGCATAATCAAGAAAAAATATTTAAAAAAGACAACTGTATAATATAATAATTAGAAATTAAAGTTGATGAGCACACATGTATAAAGATGTAATTTGTGATAACAGCATAAGGGGAGGGGGAAATGGAACTATATAGGAGCAAAGTTTTGCATATTATTAAAATTAAGATGTTAATAGTAATTCCCAGGATAAGCATTAGGAAAATAATTTAAAAATAAATAGTAAAAGAAACAAGAAAATTTAAATGATACACTAGAAAACATCTATGTAATACAAAAAGGATATAGTACATAGAACAAAAAGACATAGGGCATATAAAAAACAAACAGCAAAATGATAGGTATAAACCCTACCTTATCAGTAATTACATTAAATATAAATGGGTTAAACTCTCCAATTCGAAGGCAGAGATTGACAGATGGATGAAAAATGATCTAATTAGCACACTTCCGGTCAAGATGGCAGTGTAGGCAGACATGACTCACTTCCTGTACAACCAGATCAAAATTACAACTAAAATATAGAAGAACCATCACTCAGAACCATCAGAAATCAAATTGAATGGAAGTCTGACAAATATGGAATTAAACACCACATCCACCCAGGCTGGTAGGAGAGGTGCAGACGTGGAATTGGCTGGTCCCCCACTCATGTGGGGTGGATAAAAATTCAGGTGGGATATCTTGGGACTGAGGAGTCTCAGTCCTACACCAGGGCTCCTAGCCCAGGATTCCAGTGCCAGGAAGATAAGTGCTCACAATTTCTGCCTGTAAAAACCAGCAGGGATTGAGTCGGTGGAAGAAACTTCTGGAGCCCCAAGCAGTTCCTCTTAAAGAACCCATAGAGGTACTCACCTACTCAGACTTAACTCCTTCAGAGCCCTTGCACCAGGGTAGCAACTTGAAAGACACAAGTGAAATGTCTGATATCAAGGCACACAGAGGCCATTGTCCCTTTTCTGATTCCTCTTCTGAAGGAGCCACAGAAGTAACGGACTGGTGCCATATCTGAGACTTCATCAACCTGGCTAATAGTGTTTGACCCACCTTGGATATTGCCAGAGACTCCACCTGCCCAAGTTACTGACCCACCCAAGCTGCTTTTCCATATGGGTGGGTCCTGGCTCATGCTTCGCAACTTCCTAAATCCTCTCAAACAAGCAACAGCTGGCCTCAGTGAGTCTCTGGCCTGGCAATAGCAGCAGCCAGTCTAGATTCACAGCTTGGCTTGGCCTAGGAATCTGCAAGCCCTGCACAAGTAGCAGCCATTTCAGATTGCTTTTTAGTTCAGGCATGGTGGGGGCTGAACTTGCCCTGTACCACCTGAGAAATCCCAGAGCCTGCACACCCAGTGGGCAGCTACAGACTATGTTAGAGCCCTACCACCCTGCCCCTGCACAGCTGATCCTCCACAGAGGGGAGAGGTCAGTGGTCAGTGGTCACTGCCAGTCTTTGAAGCTGACTGTATTGGGTAAATCCCTCTCATTGACCCACCAACAGCAATCAAGACTCAACTACAAGAAGAGAGTGCACTGAACCCACATGAAGGGTACATCTCGAGTACTCAGCTTGGGTGATCGGGGAGGACCCTACAGAACACCTACTACATTAGGCCACTATCAATGCACAGAGTCAAAGCAGCTCTACCTAATACATAGAAACAAACACAGGGAACCTATCAAATGGGAAGAAAAGGAAACATGGCCCAAAAGTGAAAGAACAGGTCAAAACTCCAGAAAAAGAGGTAAACGAATTGGAGATAAGCAATCTATCAGATACAGAGTTCAAAAACTGGTTATAAGGATGCTCAAGGAACTAGTTAGGGCCTCAGCAGCATAAAAAAGATCCATTCAGAAATGAAGGATAAACTAATTGAAATAAAGAACAATTTACAGGGAAACAATAGTAGAGTGGACGAAGCAGAGAATCAAGTTAATGATTCGGAACATAAAGAAGCAAAAAACAGCCAATCAGAACAAGAAGAAGAAAAAAGAATCCAACAAAATGAGGATAGTGTAAGAATCTTCTGGGACAATTTCAAGAGGTCTAACATTCGCATTATAGGGGTGCCAGAAGGAGAAGAGAAAGAGCAAGAAATTGGAAATCTATTTGAAAAAATAATGAAAGAAAACTTCTCTAATTTGATGAAGGAAATAGACATGCAAGTCCAGGAAGCACAGAAAGTCCCAAACAAGATGGATGCAAAGAGGCCCATTCCAAGACACATCATAATTAAAGTGTCAAAGGTAAAGTCAGAATCTTTTTAAAAAAATTTATTTTATTGATTATGCTCTTACAGTTGTCCCATTTCCCTCCTCTATTCTCCCCTGCCCTGCACTCCCCCCATTACCCTCCCTTTAGTTTTTGTCCATGGATCATACACATAAGTTCCCTGGCTTCCACATTTCCCATACTATTCTCAACTACCACCCCCCCGCTGTCCATTTTCTACCTACCGTTTACACTACCTATTCTCTGTATAAAGTCAGAATCTTAAAAGCAACAAGAGAAAAGAAGTTAGTTACCTGCAGGGGAGTTTCCATAAGACTGTCAGTTGATTTCTTAAAAGAAACTTTTCAGCCTTGATGAGATTGGCAAGAAATATTCAAAGTCATGAAAAGCAGAGATCTATAACCAAGAGTGCTCTACCCAGCAAAGCTATCATTTAGAATGGAAGGGCAGATGAAGAGCTTCCCAGACAAGAAAAAACTAAAGGAGTTCATCATTACCGAACCATTATTATATGAAATGTTAAAGGGACTTATTTAAGAAAAAGAAGATTAAAACTATGAACAATAAAATGGCAATAAATACATATCTATCAAGAGATGAATCTAAAAAATGAACTAAGCAAACAGGAAAGACAGAGACAGAATCATGGATACGGAGAGCATTTTGATGGTAGTCAGATGGGAGGGGGTGTAGGGGATGGATAAAGAGGTGAGGAGATTAAGAAGTACAAATAGGTTACTCTGGCTGGTGTGGATCAGTGGATTGAGCGCCGGCCTGTTAACCAAAATGTTGTTGGTTTGATTACAGTCAGGGCGCATGCCTGAGTTGTGGGCCAGGTCCCCAGTAGGGAGTACACAAGAGGCAACCACGCACTGATATTTTTCTCCTTTTTTCCCTCCTTTCCTCTCTGTCTAAAAATAAATAAATAAATACAACCTAAAAAAAAAAGAGGAGTACAAATAAATAGTTACAGAATAGCCATGGGTATGTTAAGTACAGTATAGGAGATGGAGTAGCCAAAGAACATATGTGCATGACCCATATACATGAACAATGATGTGGTGATTGGCCGAGGGAGTGGGGTGTGCTGGGTGGAGTGGGCAAAGTGGGAAAAATCAGGACAACTGTAATAGCACAATCAATAAAATATAATTAAAAAATAAAAAATAAAATAACAAGTGATCTAATTATATACTGTCTATAGAGTGTATAGATATAGATGTGAACCAAACCAACTTCATCTCTGTGTCCAGATTTCATTTCATTTTTAAGTTTCATGCCGTGACCAACTTCACTGTCCTTAGCAAGCGTATCAAAACCTTCTGGTTGATGATTATTTGTGTTCCTTAATATGTAGCCATAATTTTTTTTGTTAGTAACAGCCACAGTGGCATGACAACTGAGAAAGATATCAAACTGGTGATGGTACTGATTTAAGCAATCACCTGTCACAAAACCATTAGGAAGTATGGCTCCTGGCACTATTTCATTATTTATCTCTTTGTCTTGTCAATCATTAGTACCTGAGTTATACTATAAAAAAGCACTGTAAGAGGAGTCTGGTAGTAAAGAATAATTTGCACAGACTGCTAGGTCATCTGTGCTGCTCCAGCCCAATCTTCCTGTAGGTAAAGAATCCTGCTCTGTTCTTCTGTCTGAAGATAACTTCTCCTTAAGGTGGCCATTTCCCCTTTGCCCCACTGTTGCACACAGATTCACTTTAGGTTAAAATTAAAGATAGTAAGTAACATAAAATTATTCAATCAGATAGGAAACTAGGAATCCATACATAAATAAATCCAAAGCTTGATATGCTAGTTTCAAAGTGACTCTCTACAAAGTACTTAGTACAGGGGAAATTACAACAGGGGAAAGGGTACTGCTTAGTGCAGTGGTTAAGAAGAGACTCAGGGTCTAACTTCCAGCCCCATCACTTATAAGCCGTGTGACCTCAGGCAGTTGCTTGCCCTCTCTGTTTCTGTTTCCTCATTTGTAAAGCAGGATAATAACTGTACCTTTTTCATAGGGCTATTCTGAGAATTGTTAGTGCCCCTCAACCAAAGACCACCAGGAGCACACCTGTGGTGTTTTATTTGTTGCAGTGAGGGAGAACACACAGCACAGGGTGCTGAGGGCACAAGGGCTAACTGCTATTACTACTGAGTATCATTGGGGTAGGAAATTCATACCCATTCCTAGTGCACTGTGTTAGACCTCACAATAACAGTCAGAGGCAGAGTCATTGTTCCATGTTACTGCTGAGGAAACTAAGGTTCTGATAAGGTGGAGCTGAAGGTCTCAGGACTGGGTAGGGATTGGAGCAGCGCCTTCTGGCGCTAGTGTTCACTGCAAAGCTTCTGCCCCCGCCCACCAAATGACTTCTCTCATAGCTGTGTCAGGCATTTCATTTCTACCCCCAACTTTTTTGAGAGGAAGTGGTGTTCCCATGTAGGTTCCTTGTTCTTCTTCCTGAGTTGTGGAAGAACAGACCTGAGGAGGGGCTGCTGAGGGCGATACATGAGGCTATAAAAACCACAGACCAGAGCGCAGTGGGACAGAAGAACAGGGAGGGGAAGAGAATGGCGGAGATGTGTGTCCCCAAGGAGCCACATGGCCTTGATGAAGCTGAGCCCCCTTTCTGGCGTGATGGTGGGGAGGGCAGGGCTCCAGGGTCCTGGGGGTTCCAGGTCTGGCCTCCAGCCTGCAAGGAGGGGGGAGGGTCCAGTCTCCAGCAGGGCTCAGTGGGCTTTGAAGTTCAGCTAAATGTATTCTGTCCTGTTTAGAGGAGAGGGAGGTATTCCAAGGCAAGAGATCAGCTGAGAAAGACCTTGGGCTACCCAGGATCTTAAGAAGCTTGCCAGGTACTGGGGTGGGTGGTTCAGGAACAGGCACTTGGGGAAGGGGGCAGCTGGGTGGCCCCTTCCGGCATGGGTGGGTGGGGCGGGGTCTGTCTCTAGCCTCCAGCTCTGCCCATCCTGCAGGATGTCTGACCCGGGCCCCTCTGCTTCTGATGCTGCTTCTCATCTCTCTGGGTCTCTTGATGCTCATGCTGATCACCCTGGTTCAAGGTGAGTCAGGGACTGGGGCCAGGATTCCTGAGTCCTTTGGGGTTTTCCCTCTGGGATGGTCTTTGCCCTTTTCAACAGTCCTCAGAACCACTAGGGCAGGGATGTTGGGATGCTGTCACCTCCTGTGTGACTGTGGGCTGATTACTACCTCTCTGAGCTTGTCTTCTCATCTGTGAAATGCAGCTCATCTTCTTCCTGGTGGGTTTGTGGAGTGGGCTAGGTTCTCAGAGACCTTGCAACCGAACTAGGTGCAGGGTCAGGCATACAGTGGGCACGCATAAAGGGGGAACTCTCTGCTCTGTTGTAGTCTCCAGGATCCAACAATCCTTGCCAAGAGAGATGGAGCATCAGGGGAGCCGCAGCCCGGGTGAGGTTGGAGGCTGGTTCTGTAGTGGGAGAGAGGGCTCTGAGTTGTGTGACCTTGGATGAGCCACTGCTGTGGGGCAAAGGAGGGCAGGTAAACTGGATCCCTGTGCGAGGTCCTGGGGGCCTGCAATGTCAGGCAACTTGCTCCCTATGGTTCCATTTTCTCGTTTGAATAATGGCTGCCATGGTCACTATAAGAGGCAGAGATGAGGCCCTCTCTTCACCAAACACACAGTCGGTGCTTAATAACTGAAATCTTCTTCTTCCAGGGGTTGTTCTGCAGGAGCCAATGAAATCAGATCTGGAGGAGATCCACCAGCAGCTGGCCTGGATGAATGCCACTTTGAGTAAGGTTCAGACACCAAGGAGGGAGTTGTAGGGTTGTGGCCCTGAGACTCACCTTCCATGGCTGCCAGCCTGGAATCGGCAGGGTGGGGATGGGAATTTTCTCGTAGCTTTCTTGGGGACTGAGCTGACAGCTGCACAAAGGGGCCCGACTGCAGATCCGAAGCTGGTGTTGGTGGCCTGGGAGCCTACTGGACCATCTCCCCAGCTGGTGAACCCAACCCTGCCCCTGCTCCCCAGCTGGCCTGTGCCGTCCCTGCCCCTGGAACTGGGACTTCTTCCAGGGAAACTGCTACGCCTTCTCCCAGATCCAAAGAACCTGGAAAGCTTCTGTCTCTGCCTGTCAGGATATGAATGCCCAGCTGGTGGTTGTCAACAGTGCTGAGGAGCAGGTATACTGGGCCCGGTTCCTGTCTGGGGCTGGGCCAGGCAACTGGTCAACAAAAAGCCTCTTGCTGCCCTCATTTGCTCTCTGAGAGATGGAGGTGCAGGGGGAGATGCAGGTGAGGAAGGCTTCCTGGATGAGGAATCATGATGGACTTAGGAAGGTCATGTGAGAGGAGCCCATGTATGGAAAGAAAGGAAACTCAGAGTAATCCCTCCTTTGACACATAAATGGACTGAGACATAAGTTGACACATTCCGCACATGTGAACACATACAACTTATATAGGGGCTACAGGCTAGGCCACAGAAAGGCTTCTGTGGGAGGCAGGGGACCACAGAAATGTGGGCAGATACAGAATGGGAGGCCTTCACAAATCTTCCTCCTGATATCCTCCTTCCCCCCAGAAATTCCTGCAACTTTGGAATATCAGAAATGATAAGCCTGCTTGGATTGGCCTCACTGACCACCACAATGAAGGGTCCTGGCAATGGGTGGACAACAGTCCCCTTCTTCTCAGGTGACCTCCCAACAACAATGGGCTGGGAGGGGAAGGGTAGGAAAGAGACTTACACCCCAAAGCAGGGGTGCTCAGCCTCTGGGATTGAAAAGCATCACCTGAGAAAGTGAGTTGAGATGCAGGGTCCTGCATCCACCTGTGGTGGAGTGGCGGGGTGGGGGCTGGTGGTTCTGACTCTCTAAGTCTAGGTACTGGCCCAGGAATCTTTATTTTCACTTTGCCAGAGCTGATTGAGGGAGGTGGTGTTTGAACCCACATTTTGAAAATCCTGCCTCTGAATTCACCACCCTCTGGCTGGTTCTTGGAAATTTGGTGCCAGAAGCCTTGGACCAGTGGGTTTGGGGATGAGCTCTGGGTGGGGGAGGGGACTGATGGTTCTGATGGTGTTCACAGCTTCTGGAAACAAGGGGAACCTAACAGTCAAGGAGATGAAGATTGTGTGGAATTGTACAGTAATGGCTGGAATGATAAGAAATGTAGCGCGGAACTCTTCTGGATCTGTGAGAAGCCCTCAGGGCTGTGCCCAGGCCTCAGATGGCCTCTGTCCCCCACCCAACCCATGCCCCTCAACGATCCCCAGTGATCAAGCACTTTGGGCATGCACTCTGCTAGCCCTTCTCTGGCCCCACACACTTGTTTTTGTTCCACAAGAACTGAGGTTTTCCAGATACTGAGATTCTGAGACCCCCTTCTCCTTTAAGGCCTGTCCCTCCATAGGCTATAGACCATCTCTCTTCTTCCATTGATAGTCTCAGTGCTCCCATTTAGCCCCTATGACATCCTCTTAATAAAGTCACACACTGTGTGATACTTTCCATTGAACTTATTGTATATTCTTTTGCCATTGTTTCAGTTACTACAGTCCTATAGTATGGCTGACAAACACTAGGACATTGTCTTCTCTCAATGTTTCTCTTTACTACTGTGTATTTTATTTCCCAGATAAAGTTTTGAATCAGTTTGTAATTTTGGTTGGGAATATACATGTGTGTGTATATATTTGTCTATTTACTCATTCATGAACCACTTATTTATTCAGGTACCTTTAAAATGTCCTTCAGCAAAGTTTTATGATTTTGTCCATATACATTTTGAAAAGACACTACTTCAGTGCCAGGAGCCAATCCAGCCCTACTGTATGATAACTAAGTTGCAGAGGGAGTCACAAGTCTGCACAGTGGACATGGCAGGAGAAAGCACCGTATTTTCCTCTGTTTAATCATTCTGTTGCTTCCTTTGCTTGGGGTCAGTGTGATTTTCTGTGGGACTGGGACAGATTGCAATTCCACTAAGAAGATAGAGTTCTTGGAAAATTACAGAGCAAATGTTAGTCAAGCGAAAAGTACCCTCACTCCCGAATGCACCCCCCCCTCCCAGATAGTATAAGAGTCATCAGGAACAGGAATGGAGGAAACTCTTTGGCCTAAGTCCCATGCCCTCATTTGCTCCTACCACATCAGGCAGAATTCGAGCCCCAGGGATTAGAATTAGATCTAAAAGGTTAGTTTGGTCTGCTTTATTTCAGTTCCCCTGGACCTATCCCCCCACAACTCCCCAGCTCACTGATCCACCCTTACCATTCACTGGTGTGCATATGAAGGGCTCCCGATGGGTAAATTACAAAGGGAGATGGACAGAATATCACAAGCTGCCTCTTTGGGAAGCCATTAGGAGAAGCACCCCCGCCCCCTGCCATGGTGTACCTTAGATATAAAAATCAGAAATGCTCTAAGAAGGCAGCTGAGGTGAGCCTATCATAATGATCCAGGGACTTGGTGGATAACACCAGACGAAAAGTAATAGACAGACATTAGCCACATAACCACAAGAATCTTCCGCATGCCCCTACTAGAAAGCTGAAACAGTCTCATGCCAGTCCTCGTGCCAGATGTGTGGCTGGTTCTGTATAACCAAGGAGTGTGCCTAGCTTGGAGAAATCAAGGTGTTAGATAATATGGTCAGACACTTTGCTGACTGATTAGTAAAATTAGAGCTAAGAGCTTACCAACTAGCAAGATTAGAGATAAAAGCTTGCAAAGCAAAAGTTTAATTGCAACATCCGTTTGGTTTGTTTAATACATATATCATGCTTGTCCGGAACTCTTGCAAAGCAAATGTATTATGAGAAAACCACTCCAAATATAAACCCCCGTACCACTTGAGCTTGCAAAAATCGTATAAAGGACTCTGAAGTCAAGAGCAGAAGTGCCTGGGCAACGAGCTTGAAACTGCACCTCTCGCGTCATTCCTCATTTGCCGACGCCGTCTCTCACTCCGGCACTTCAGGTATGTGTATTCATTTTTGATTGATGCTGTGACAAATTACCACAAACTTACTGGCTTGAAGCAACCCAAATTTATTCTCTTAACAGTTCTGGAAGTCAGACCCAAGATGGGTCTCATTGGGCTGGAATCAAGGTGTTGGCAGGGCTGCGTTCCTTTCTGGAGGTTCTAAGGGACAATCTGTCTTCTTGCTTTTCCAAGCTTCTAAAGGCTGTCTGCACTTCTTGGCTGGTGGCCCCTTCCTCCAGCTTCAGAGCCACCACCAACATGGATCTTTCCCACTTTGCATTGCTCAAACTCTGACCCTTCTGCTTCCTCTTTCACATTTAAAGGATCTTTTTGATTACATTGGGCCACCAGACAATTCCATACGATTTTACTATTTTAAGGGCAGCGAGTTAGGAACGCTATTTCTATCTGCAGCCTTCACTCTTGTGTTTCCATGCAGCACAACCCACTAGCAGGTTCTGGGGATTAGGACATGGACATCTTTGGGGGACATTATTCTGCCTACCATGTGGTGTTATATTTATTATTGTTGTGCTGAACGGAATACATCTCAATGACAGATGTGAGTTAGGTGACAGTAACCCAACACTCTGCTCTTGATCTAGAGCACTGTGCATTTTCCACATGATTGTTCAGAGGTCAGCAGTGGACTGAGCCCCAGCTGCCTTCAGCAGTCACCACTCAATAGCACCAACTTTTTCTAATGGTGTCCTTCCCTTTTCTGTGTCACTTTCCCACTTCCCTCCTAGTGTTGTCTGAGGATGACACTCCTTGCATTCAAATCCTTGTCTCAGGGTGCCTTTCTAGCAGAACTGAACCAACTTCAGGTTGTGTTGGTGTGATTCATTCTGAATGGTGGGCTAGAACCACACCTGATGAATGGATGGGCTAAAACTGGATCAACCATGCCAGTTTGTGTGTGTATTTATTTATTTATTCTCTTTTCAGTTTATTACATGAAGGAGTACACTAATCCAAGTTAACAGCAGACCTCAAATTGTTACATTATACACGCCATGAGGTTTTTAAACTCATGACAAGGGACAAAACAGAAATTCTACTCATTGCAAGGAAAATCCTTATTAAGTTTCAGTGAGCCAAAAGTACATAAAATCCATGAACCTTCAGCCAGTCATCCTTAGCCAGTCCAGTCTCTATAAGGAAATGGCATATGTTCTTGCACTGGTCACCCTGTAGCTCAATTACTTCTCTAGATTCTGGATGTTCAATTACAGTACCATTGCAGGTAAATTTCTTTCTTTTTTTTGTTTTAAAGTATTGGTTTATTTCTTTTTTCTTATTGTTGTTCTATTATAGTTGTAATTTTCTCCCATTGTTCTCCCCTGCCCCTCCGATCCCCCACCCCCAATCCCACAGTCAATCCCCACCCTGTTGTCCATGTCCCTGGGTCATTCCTACCTGTTCTTTAACTAGGCCCTTCTCCTTCTTTCCCCCATTATACCCCTCCCTACTCTTCGCTGGTCCCTGTCAGTCTGTTCTTTATTTCCATGTCTCTGGTTATATTTTTCTTGCTTGTTTGTTCTGTTGATTAGGTTACACTTATAAGTGAGATCATATGGTATTTGTCTTTCATCACCTGGCTTATTTTACTTAGCATAATGCTCTCCAGTTCCATCCATGCTGTTCGAAAGGGTAGGGGCTTCTTTTTCCTGCTGAGTAGTATTCTATTGTATAAATGTACTATAGTTTTTGATCTACTCATTTACTGATAGGTACTTAGGCTGTTTCCAGCACTTGGTTATTGTAAATAATGCTGCTATGACAGAGGGGTGCAGAGGTTCTTTTGAATGGTGTTTCAGGGCTCTTAGGGCATGTTCTCAGCTGTGGAGTCACTGGATCAAAAGGCAGTTCCATTTTTAGTTTTTTGAGGAAATTCCACACTGTTTTCCACAGTGGCTGCACCAGTCTGCATTCCCATCAACACTGCACTAGGATTCCCTTTTCTCCACATCCTTGCCAGCACTTGTTGTTTGTTGATTTGTTTATGGAGACCATTCTGACTGGTGTAAAGTGGTATCTCATTGTGGTTTTAATTTGCATCTCTCTCTGATGGCTAGAGATGCTGAGCATCCTTTCATATGTCTCTGGGTCCTCTGTATGCCCTTCTTGGAGAAGTGTCTGTTCAAGTCCTTTCCGCATTTTTTAATTGAGTTTTTGTCTTCCTGGAGTGGAGTCGTGTGAGTTCTTTATATATTTTGGATATCAAACCTTTGTCCAAGTTATCATTTGAAAATATATTTTCCCATATGGTTGATTCCCTTTTCATTTTGCTGATGTTTTCTTTAGTCGTACAGAAGTTTTTATTTTATTTTTTATTTTTGGAGTTTATTTTTTTTATTGTTGTTCAATTAAAGTTTGTCACCATTACTCTCTCATTAATCTCCCCCACCCTACCCACTCCCACCTCCCACATTCAATCCTCGCTCCCCCTTGTCTTTGTCTATGTGTCCTTTATACATATTCCTTGAAGGTCCTTCCCCTTCTTTCCCATGTAATCCCCCTTCCACTTCCCCTATGGTAACTGTCAGTTTGTTCTTTATTTCCATGTTTCTGGTTCTATTATGCTCACGTGTTTGTTTTGTTGATTAGGTTCCACTTATAGGTGATATCATATGGTATTTGTCTTTCACAGCCTGGCTTATTTCGAGTAGCATAATGCTCTCCATTTCCATCCATACTGTCCTGAAGGGTTGGAGCTCCTTGCAGAAGCTTTTTAATTTGATGTGGTCCCATTTGGTTTTTTTTTCCTTTATTTCCCTTGCCCTAGAGGATGTATCACTGAAAATGTTCTTGCATGGGATATCTGAAATTTTACTGCCTATGTTTTCCTCTAGGACTTTTACAGTTTTGCAGCTTCTGTTTAAGTCTTTTGTTTATTTTGAATGTATTCTGGTATATGGTATAAGTTGGTGGTCTAGTTTCTTTTTTTCTTTTTTTTTTTTTTGCATATAGTATTCCAGGTTTCTCAGCACCATTAGTTAAAGAGGCTATTTTTACTCCATTTTATGCTTCTTCCCCCTTTGACAAATACTAATTGAACATAAGATATGGGTGTATTATCTGGGTTTGGTTCTGGTTCCATATAAATTTTTGAAGTATTTGCTCTAAATCTGTGAAATATGTCATTGGTATTTTAATAGGGATTGTGTTGAATCTATAGATTGCTTTGGGTAGTATGAACATTTTAATGATGTTGATTCTTCCAATCCATGAACATGGTATATGCTTCCATTTGTTTGTATCTTTCTTAATTTCTTTCTTCAGTGTTCCATAGTTTTCCAAGTACAGATTTTTTGCCTCCTTGGTTAAGTTTATTCCTAGGTACTTTATTTTTCTTGTTGCTGTAGTAAATGGGAGTTTTTTCTAGTTTCTGTTTCTGATATTTCATTGTTTGTGTACAATAATGACTTTGATTTCTGAATATCGATTTCGTATCCCACTATTTTGCCAAAATCAATTATTAGGTCGAGTATTTTTTTGGTGGAGCTGATTGGGTTTTCTATGTATACTATCATGTCATCTGCAAATAATGACAGTTTTACTTCCTCCTTTCCAATTTGGATGCCTTCTATTTCTTTCCCTTGTCTGATCACTGTGGCTAGAACTTACAATACTATGTTGAATAAAAGTGGTGAAAATGGACTCCCTTGTCTGGTTCCTGATTTTAGAAAGTTTTTAGTTTTTGCCTGTTGAGTATGATATATGGCCTTTATTGTGTTGAGGAACGCTCTCTCTATCCCCACTTTGCTGAGTGTTTTTATCATAAATGGGTAGTGTACTTTATCAAATGCTTTTTCAGTATCTATTGATATGATCATGTAATTTTTATCTTTAATTTTGTTTATGTGGTTTATTATGTTTATTGATTTGTGACTATTATACCATCCTTGCATTCCTGGGATGAATCTCATTTGATCATGATGTATGATATTTTTAATGTATTGCTAGATCTGGTTTGCCAATATTTTGTTGAGGACTTTAGCATCTATATCCATCAGTGATATTGGCCTATAGTTTTCTGTCTTTGTTGTGTCTTTACCTAGTTTTGGAATTAAGATAATACTGGTCTCATCAAAAGAGTTTGGGTATCTTCCCTCTTCTTGAACTTTTTGGAATAGTTTGAGAAGGATAGGAGTTAGCTCTTCCCTACATGTTTGGTAAAATTCGCCCGTGAAGCCGTCTAGTCCAGGGCTTTTGTGTGCTGGGAGTTTTTTGATACTGATTCAATTTCATCAGCTGTTATTGGTCTGTTTAGACTTTCTGTTTCTTCTTGATGCAGTTTTGGAAGATTATATTTTTCTAGAAATTTGTCCATTTCACCCAGGTTTTCAAATTTCTTGGCATATAGTTGTTCATAGTAATTTCTTATAATCCTTTGTATTTCTGTGGTATTGGTTGTAATTTCTCCTTTTTTGTTTCTGATTTTATTTATTTAGGTCCTTTCTTTTTTTCTTGATGACTCTGATTCATGGCTTGTCAATTTTGTTTATCTTCTCAAGGAACCAGATCCTGGATTTACTGATCCTTTGAACTGTTCCTTTAGTCTCTATGTCATTTAATTCTGCTCTGATCTTGATTATTTCATTCTTCTACTCACTCTGGGCTTTGTTTGTTGTTGTTCCTCTAGTTCTTGTAGCTGTAGGGTTAGGTTGTTTATTTGAAAAATTTCTACATTTTTCCAGGTAAGCCTGTATCACTATTAACTTCCCTCTCAGGATTGCCTTTTCTGTTGTGTGTTCATTTTTATTTGTTTCCAGAAACTTTTTGATTTCTTCCTTGATTTTATTGTTAACCCATTCATTATTTAATAGCATGTTATTCAGTCTCCATGAATTTGAATGTCTTTGAGTTTTTTTCCTTGAGGTTGGTTTCTAGTTTCAAGCCATTGTGATCCAAGAAGATGCTTGATACGATTTCAATTTTCTTGAGTTTGTTGAGGCTTGTTTTGTGACCTACCATGTGGTCTATCTTTGAAAATGTTCCATGTGCATTTGAAAAGAATGTATATTTTGCTTCTTTGGGGTGAAAGTTTCTGTATAAATCACTTAAGTCCATTTGATCTAGAGTGTAGTTTAATACCACAATATACTTTTGATTCTTTGCTTGGAAGATCTGACCATTGTTGACAATGGGGTGTTAAAATCCACTACTAGGAGTATATTGCTGTCAATATTTTACTTGAAGTCCTCCAAGATTTTCCTTATATATTTTGGTGTTCCTATGTTGGGTGCATATATGTTTACAAGGGTTATAGCTTCCTGATGGACTGTTCCCTTAAATATTATATATTTATATATAATATATTTGTCTCTTTTTATAGTCTTTGTTTTGGGGAAATCTATTTTCTCTGATACAAGTATTGTTACCCCAACTTTTTTTTCAGGTCCACTGCTTGGAATATTTTTTCCCATCCCTTCACTTTCAGCATGTGTAGATATTTTGTTCTGAGGTAGGTATCTTGCAGACAGCATATATGCAGGTCATGTTTTCTTATCCATTCAGCTACCCTATGTCTTTTGTTTGGAGCATTTAATCCATTTACATTTAAGGTTATTATTGATAGGTACTTATTCATTGCCATTTTTCCTTAGTTCTTGTGTTCCTCTTTCTCTCTCTTTTTCTTCATCTTCTTAAAGCAGTCCCTTTAGCATCTCTTGCAATGGTGGTTTGGTGGAGATGTGTTCTTTTAGCCTTTTTTTTTTGTCCAGGAAGCTCCTTATTTCACCTTCTATTTTAAATGAGAGTCTAGCAAGGCAGAGTAGTCTTGGTTGCAGGTCTTTGCTTTTCCTTACATGGAATATTTCTTGCCATTCCCTTCTGGTTTGTAGCATTTGTGTTGAGTAATCAGCTGATAGCCTTATTGGGGCTCCCTTGTATGTTACTAGCTGTTTCTCTCTTTCTGACTTTAATATTCTCTCTTGTCTTTAAATTTTGCCATTTTTATTATAACGTGTCTTGTGTGGGCCTCTTTGGATTCATCTTGATTGGGGCCCTCTGTGCTTCCTGTACTTGTATGATTTTTTCTGTCATCAAGTTAGGGAAGTTTTCTGTCATTACTTTTTCAAACAGGTTTTCTATGCCTCACTCCCCTTCTTATCCTTTTGATATTCTTATGATATGGATATTATTATGTTTCATGTTGTCCTGCAACTCCCTTAAATCCTCTTCATCCTTTTTAAGTCTTTTTTCATTTTGTTCTGTCTGGGATTTTTTTCTACCTTGTCCTCCAGCTTGCTGATTCGATCCTCTTTTTCATCTAACCTGCTTTTAATTCCTTCTACTGTGTT
>PVJI01020253.1:0-29394 GCA_004026765.1 Micronycteris hirsuta | reverse complement strand
GGTCCATTGTTAATGTAATTAGTTTAGATGAGGTCATTCTGGAGTACAGTGGGCCCCTAATCCAATATGACTGGGTGACCTTATCAAAATGGAAAATTTGAAGACAGACAAATACACACATACCGCACAGAGTGGAGTTTATGTGAAGATGAAGGCAGAGAATAGGGTGAGACTTCCACAAGCCAAGGAAAGCCAAGCATGTCCAGAAAACTACAAGAAGCTAGAGAACAGTCTTAGAAGAAATCCTTCCACAGTGATTTGAGAGGGAGCATGGCTTACTGTCATCTTGACCTTGGACTTCTACCTTCAGGAATATTGAGATAATAAATTTCTGTTGAAGCTCCCCAGTTTGTGGTACTTTGGTACAGCAGCCCTGGAGAACTAGTACAGTGTGTTAAAACTGCAGTGGGGAGAATGACCTTTACTCTTAGAATTTATAGTTGTTTCTTTAACAGATTCTGAACAAGAGTTTGAGGTTACAAGTCAAGAAAAAATGATGCATAATTTCCTTTACTATTTGATACTAAATATATCATAAATAAGATAAAATCAGAATTAAATCTCACAAGTACAAACATTATTAAAGTAGGTAAAATATAATGATATTTATTTTTTTTAAAACATTAGGCCTTACTAGTGAACTATCCCACTGGCATTTTTAAGTAAAATACTGAGTTATGTTTGTTGGCCATTTTAATGAACTTTTTCTTAGTTAAACATTTAAGTGAAAAAAATCATCAAAATTTATATATCTATGTCTGAGAAAAACATCCACATTGGACCACTTAATTCCCCTATTCATGCTATGTGCCCTAATTGCATACATAGTAGAAAAGAAAAAAATACTGTCTTTTACTGTGCTATATTTTCAATTGGAAATATATAAAGTGATGCCTAAAAGCCAATTATTGGACTAAAATATTAAAATGAGAATCTAATTTTCTCTGAAAGTTAGTGTATGGATTTGGTCAATAGATACTAAATCTACAGTCCCTTCCCTCCATATGTAGTTTTCATCAAAGAAAATTTTTTAAAGTGCTATATAAACTTTTTAATTGTTTACAACTGTTTCCATTACAAACAATGACTGCAGACACATTACATGGTAAAGTTTCATTAGCTATTTAGTGTACAATGTTTTCACAGTAAATACTTCTTGTGGCAAACTGTTACTTGTTCCCATATATGGGTCACCAACCCTCAGCTGATGTTTTACACAAATCTGAAAAAAGACTTAAGTACATAAATAAAGTTTTCAAAATATTTTTCACAAAATAACCCTCAGTCTTGTTTCGATTGGGGATTGCCCTGTTTTATTCTTTTCGTGGGTTTCCTTTTGTACTACAGCCTTAAAACAACACACGTTTTGTAAAGTTCCATTATCAATGAGGAACAGAAAAAGTGGACGTCCATGCATGTCTCTAAAGACCAATTTGAAATACTTAATAGAGTATTTTAATACAAAGCAAATGTTCTCTGAGATTGCAAATTGTATGCATGACTGGTCAGGGTTCACAGCTCTGATAAAATCTCAAGTGAATCAGTGTTGAGTCAGAACTTTGAACAAAAATAAGTTGAGGATTTATAAAGACAGAGAATCTCTCTCTGAAGAAATCCCCTAAGGCTTAATTCTCAGAAGATTTTTCTAGGGACTTCGAAAAAGCAATAGTCATCAAGCTACAACTTAAATTTCATTCTACCCAGAAGGATTGTAATTTCACTAAATAGAGAAATAACAAAGGATTCTAGTCATCATGTAATTCGACAACACTTTGCGTATTCACCAAAGAGTCATTTGATTAAAAAAAGTCCTCTGCAACAACACTCATGAAACCAATTTTCATATCGCTCTCAGATTAATATCACACCCTGTGCTGTACTGTTTTCAGGAACCTAACACCTGCCATTGATATTGATTAGCCTTCCTTATCAGCTGAACAATGACAGGTGCTACAGGGAAAAAGGAAAACAGAAAAAGAACCTTCCTTTCCTCTTCCCCTCCTCCCCTATATTTCTTCCTCTTTCTGCCTTAAGTGGGGTCTCTGGCAATGGTTTCATTTCCTCAATGGTTCCAATGTCCCCTCAGCTGCCTTCTCCCACGGCCACAATATCCCCTCCGAGCTCTAGGTTAAGGGCGCTGTGCCCCTTTACGGTTACTTCACAATCCATGATTTCATTTTTCATGTCTCCAATCATTTTTGTGACATTTCCCACACACACAGTTTCTTCTATTGATCTCACTAGATGTGAATTTGTTTTTCAGGATTACATTCTGATTAATGCATAAGGTATTAACAGGTTTCTCAACAAATATCATCCATTATTTTTATTAGCACTGACTATATTTTACCAAATATAATGGTTAGGTTCTATACTTGAATTTAATTGCCCTATCTGGGAAAGATTTCATTTTAAAAGTAGAAATTACTACCAAGTTCAACACTATTCTAAATAATGTTGTATTGTTCCAGCTGAGGTTCTAACAATAACAAAAAAGCCAAATATGTTAATTTGTTATTTGTTATTAAAGCCAATTTGTTTAACTTGTTATTAAACAAGTCCAAAAATCAAATAAACAAACAAACTTGAAAATAGAGCCCTGGCTGGTATGGCTCAGTTGATTGAGTGCTGGCCTAAGAACCAAAGGGTTGCTGGTTTGATTCCCAGTCAGGGCACATGCCTGGGTTGCAGGCCAGGTCCCCAGTGAGGGACCATGTGAGAGGCAAACACACATTGATGTTTCTCTCCCTCTCTTCCCAGCTCTCCAAAAACAAATAAAATCTTAAAAAAAAAATAGAATACCAGGAATCCGTGTTTGTTTACAAAAGTTGTCGATCATATTTCAGAAGTTTAATAAAAATACATAATTTGTATTCTTAATATATACTCTATATATTAAATATGATCATTATATTTATGTAAATATATGTGGTTATGTATATACACACATACAATTAGCATTCTATATTTGGTTTCAATATTAGGGAAAAACTACAATATATTTAATTTTGACCAGTTACCAGTGACTTTGATTACTAAAATATTATAATGGCAAAATCTTTATATATTAAAGTTACCAAAAATAAATTAGGACAAAACTATATCAATACAAATTAACACCCTCTTTACTTTTCATACCTAATCTCACCAGATCCAATATTCCAATGCAGCAACTCTTCCTTTATCTTATGACTCCTTTCATTTTGATTTTTAATGTTCTGATTTTATCACAATTGAAAAATATTTCAATGCACCATAATTAAAGACGATGTATGCACTGCATCTAATTGACCTCTTAATATCTAACCATGAAATTTTAATTACATGAATAATTTTAGTTATAGTGGTACTACATTTAGCACTATACCCAAAATGGTTAAATCTCAATACCTTGCTTCATTAATTTTCAAAGCTAATATTTTACCACTAATGTTTAATGATGGAAGATCTATATTTCACCATTGATTTTTGTCAGTTATACATTCCAGGCCTCTCCACTATATTCTGTTTTCCTCATTCCCCCAAAATGACTTTTATGCTTTGTCTATGGTTTTATTTGAAAGACTGTATATAAAATTAACAATGTCCAGACCGTGTATAAGATAGAACTCTGAAGTGCAGTTGAGAGCATCCAGCCCAAGAAACTGAGCCATTATCTACAATAACCAGCTCCACAGCCATGTTGTCACTAAGTCAGATTTGTAAGAAGTCAGATGACTCTCAGTAACAAATATCCAGGAAGCCAAAAAACAACAATCAGCTCCCAATGGCCAGGACTTCATTAGTAAGTTCTAGTTTTCCTAAATGTTTTCCCACTCCCAACTTCAGAACAATCATATAAAGCAGAATATGCATCTTTAACCAGTTACACAGAATACTCTATTTCTAATTAGCCCACCTACAGCTTCCCCATGCCAGCAACCTCCATTCATGGTACACGCAAAGCCTTTGCTTTCATCCACTATAAGGCTTCCCCACTCTTCCGCCTGCCCTTGAGTCTCTGCCAAAGTTGAAGTAACGGTGACTGATTTTCTTGCTATAGCAAACTCTGAGTGAACTGCCTGCTTGTTCTTATTCTGTTGGCCTATACTTATATCCATAGATTATTTAGGTAAAAACATTTTCTGGCAGAAACTTTGTGGATCTTGGGAGGACTTGCAATTAAGACGGAAATGAGGCAGCTGTGACGGTGAAGGACTGATCAGTGAACATCTGGTAGATTACAGCAGGGGTCTATGATGACATTGACATACCTCTTCCTCACTGTGTCATCTCTCTCTGAGATTCACCCCATTCCTACTGATAAGCCTTTACTCTATACTTATTGTCCCTTCACTCTTTCCCTAACTCCTAGAAAATGAAGAAAAGTATCTAAAATAGCATTTCAAAAAAGAAAGTCAAATAGAATTAGAAATCAAAGTCAGCTAAAAGTAAGGTTGAATTTATAGCACATCTGAATATTTTGGATGGAATTTCAGCAGCCTATCCTCTAATGTAGTGATTTGTGAATTGGGGTCAACTGATGGTGAAAGACTTTATTCCAGTGAAGTAATTTCTATTATAAATTAATTAGGTCTACTGGGAAATCCCAAATCAAATCTACTTGCATAAAAGTAAGTGGAGAAACTTGGGAATCAGGAGTAGCATAAAATGTCATCCGGTGGATCATATCAACCATTAAACAAAAGTGAAAAATTAGATTGATTTGTGTGTTTTTCTTAAATTTACAATAACAGATTTAATCTTACATAGGAAAATAAAATTAATCATTGCCACATGAAGCAATAATGAATTTTTACCCAATGGCAGAAAATGATATTTAAAAAAAATAAGAGGCTATATTTCTAAAAGTCTTTCTTTTAGACAAAATTACAAGTAAAAATGGTCAACATGTAAATATTCAATAATCATTTGCAGAACACAGAATAAAGTAAAAATAAAGTAGTAGAATCTGAGCCTCCTCTTAAAATACCCTAGATTCTGCTCTTGCACTCTTCACAGTCTGTCCTAAGATTCCAAGAGAAATATTTTGTCCCATTGCATAGGTTGCTTTTTCATTTTGCTGATAGTTTCCTTTGCTGTGCAGAGCATTTTAGTCTGATACGTAGTCTCATATAGGGAACCGATCCATGGCCTCCCCTCCTCCCTGTGCACAGGGAGCAACCTTTCCCTGTGCCCAGCACCGGGCCTGCCCCTGGGGTCCTGGTTCTGCACCGCATCTCACCTCCACTGGTGCCTAGCAGCAGACTTAGAACTCACATGGACAGCATGTCACACAGGGGAGTTCCAGCCAGGTCATCCCTGAGGTAAGGGACAGCAGTCCCTGTGCTTTGGGAGGCTGCCAGTGTGCTTAGTTTTGAAAAAGGGATTTCTATTTTGTTTGCATTTCTATAACTGGAGTATGGGGCATTTCACAACCCCAGAAAGGTGTGTAGTCTCTTAAATGTTTTGGTTCAAATGGGCAAGTTAGATGAATTCAGCCTTATGTCCTCCCCGCCCCACTTAATATCTGGAGCAGGGACCTCCTCACTCAATGGGGAATGCAAATCACCCTGCTCTCAGCACTAACCCCAGAGGGTTGCCAACTCAAATAATTTGGCAAACCGATGCTACTCACTATCCTCTAGGAATTTAACCATGCTAGCAATATATACATACTATTTTTTGAATTGTGATGATATTCTAAAGTCACCCATAGACAAACACTTTGTGCAAAACAGTCCTGCAGGCCCATACCCTTTGGTCTTACACAAAGACCCATTAGGGGAAGGAAAATGAGAAGGCCCAGTTGAACTATTAACTTGGGGAGAGGGGATGCTTGTGTTTCCTCTCCAGAAGGACCTTTGGAGCTGCTGCCAAAGAGGGTGAAGCCATATCATATCACAGAAAAGGCTGCCCCAGAGGCGACCTACCCCCACCCCATTGGACTATCCCCAATCCAGACTTCTCCAAGCTGTGCATCACCCTGCTCCAATGGAATTCCAGCCAGTACTCCTGCAGTGACATTCAACATCGCCTAAGAGGGTCTTTTTCTACCAATTTAAAATGACAAATTGATAAACTGCAGCTAGAATTACATCAGCAGCTGCAGGATATTCAATGCTTGACTAAGCAAGAGGTTTTTCAAACCCTCTGTGACAATCTCAGCTGGCTAAACCCAACAAACTGGTACGATGGACTTAACCTGAGAGTGTGGGTCTTCGGAGCCGCCAGTTATTTACTGATTCTAATAATGCTTTGTTTACTTTGCTGCATTTGCAAATTATTTTCCCAGGGTCATTTAAAGACCAGAAAGTAGTAAACTTTGTGGGATCCACCACTATAAACAGTCCTAACCAAAAACAAGGAGGGAAGTATACTGAACAATCCGAGTGGCAGTAGTGAATGTAGCCCAGCCCCAGATTCTGAAAGCTGGCAGAAACAAGGCGGCACATAGGACCCAGGCCCACAGATCAGCTTTCTCGTGGAGAACCAGGCCTGCATTGTACCTAGGCTGCTTTGAGGCTTGCTTTTTACTAAAACTCCCTCACCCTGAATTGAGGCAGAAAATGTTTACTGCATATCTTTAAAGTAACTCCCTAAAGTCTGTGCTAAACCTCCCAAGGATGGAGTGTAACCAGTTCAACCACTTTCCCCCTTGCATTTGCAAATATCCTTTTTCTTTGAAGTAATCAGCAACATTCTTGTGTTTGTTATCTGTAAAATGTAATCACCTTCAGTGAATCTGTGCATAGTAAATGAGGACCATCCTTGCAATGTGCCCAGAAAAGCAATAAAAGCCTGTCCAGGCAGGGGTCAGGGCCCTCTCTCACTTAGAGAGTGGCCGTGCTGCCCCTTTTCTCCACAGGACTTCTGTAGTCCATGTGAATTGGTTTGTTGTAGCCACAACACACGGACCTCACTGGTTGGAGTCCACATCAGTCCCACGTGTTTATTTTTGCTTTTGTTAGTTTTACTTTTGGTGTCAAATCCAAAAGTCATTACCAAGACCAATGACAAGGAGCTTACCCCTATGTTTACCTCAAGGAGTTTTGTAGGTTCAGGTCTTACATACACATATATAATGCATTTTGAGTTGATTTTTGTGGATAGTGTAAAATAAGGGCCCAGATTTATTGCTTTGCATGTGGCTGTCTAGTTTTCCCAACACAATTTATCAAAGAAATTATTCTTTCTCCACTATATATTCTTGGCTCCTTTATCAACCATTAACTGACTATATATGCCTGGGTTTATTTCTGGGCTCTTCATCATGTTCCATTCATCTGATGCTGGTACCATACTGCTTTGATTAACATGGCTACGTAAAACGATAGTGTGAATCAGGAAACGCAGTGTCTCCATCTTTGTTATTTCTCAACAGTACTTCAACTCTGTTTTTTTAGTGGCTCCACACAAGTTATAGTATTGATTTTTGTATTTCTTTTAAAAAATGTCATTGGAATTTTGATAGGAATTGCACTGAATCTGTAGATTGCTTTGGGTAGTATGAACATTTTACCAGTAGTGACTCTTCCAATCCATAAGCATAAAATATCTTTCCATTTATGTTAATTCTCTACAATTTCTTACATCAGTGTATTACAGTTTTCACTGTACAGATATTTCACCTCTTTGGTTAAATTATCCCTAAGTATTTTATTGTTTTTGATGGATGTGCAAATGGGATTGTTTCCTTATTTTCTTCTTCTGATAGTCTGTTGTAAAACGGATGATGTTTTGAGCCACTAAGTTGTAGCTTGGTTTGTGGATAAAAAGTTAGACAATAAAAACCAAGGAGGAAAAAGTGTGAAACTTAGGCATTTTTGCCCAATTTATGATTTATCAATTGTCTGCTGTGACTCCGCACAGCACTCTAATTTGCCATGTGCAAGTGCAGCGTCGGCCTCGCATTACTGAAGTGACCTCATTTGGAAGATTATGCCCCGGGGTGAGGATTTTAAAATGGCCACCAGAACCCTGGAAGACATCCAGGGCGAAGCTCCCAAGATGTTCGGGCTGAGCTAAATCGGTCCCCCTACAAGCAGAGCAATGAAGTCAGCACAGCTGGTGTCTCTACTCGTTGCTGTGTGACAAAGAACACAGCTGAAAATGGAAACCAGCCTGTGGGGCTGAGACAGACAGGGGAGCAAAGCAGACAGGGACAGGGAGACTAGGGGTACTTCAGTACATCTCCAAAGACAAGGAACCTCACAGAATTTAAGGGTCATGGACTACAACTGTATATATATTTTTAATATCCCAAACTTAGTTTTGTACTCCATTGAAATTAAATTTTTTAATGATGTACACAAGTTGCATTATTTCTATCATGTGTTATTATTTTAAAATGCTTTTAAATAATGTTTAATTACAGGTATATTTATTAATATATAGGAGAGAACAGGTAGAGATTTATATCTTTTCTTTAAGATAATGTTTCTTTAAAAAACAAGGAAGATGTAACATTTATTTTCAGAACAATTGGATTGTAATCTGGTATGGTTATCTTTGAAACAACATCTAGATATTATGTATTATTTTTAAAATTTAAAGTGACTTCAATGCAACCAAATTTAAATTTGTACTAAAATTCCTGATTCCTTTTGGAAGAAAGATTACAATTGCAGAAATATGGGTGCATTTACATACAAATAAAAGAGACAAAATTACCATTATTGTTTTAAAGAAAAGAGATTTAATGATACAATGAAAAAAAAAACTTCACCGGCTTTTTAAAAATAATAATATATGTCATTGTAATATTGCTAGATGTCTTAGGACTTATAATGTCCTTTTCATCTGAGAATGGTAATATTACTTACAATATAATTTTACTCATTCTGTCTTCATTTCTGAAATGTGCACATGAACTTAAAAGCTGACTCCAAGAGTGGGTATGATTTTATCTCATGATTATTTTCTTCTTAGTGCCCTATGACAATGCATATCATTGACTTTTTGTTTCATATTAAGTCTCAGTTCTGAAAAATTAGGCATTTAGTGAAATTATATAGTATAATTTGTAGGACGTGGTGAAGTCATCAAAGCCAGAATGATCATGCACTGAGTATCACAGAAAAAAAGTATTAAAGGTGTGTTGATAAAATGTATACCCATCTTTCCCTGGGCCTATGCAGGTTACATTGGCCCTCTATAACATTATCCTGCCATTCCATTCACATATGTTCACTTTGTTTAATTTGAGTATATTTTAGATAAGTAATAAAAATGAGCAATATGACAGACAGCAGCTTACTATCATATTTCAAATGATCTTTCTGTAAAGTAATGCAATAAAAAGGTAGACTTGTTGTTTTTTTTTTAATGAGAGCCACAACTTTAAAGTAGCCATGCCATTATTCTTCTTTCATTCAGCACAGATAACTTAACTTATTCAAATGTTTACATTGCTGCTTTCATCATAGTGTGTATTTGAATATGGCAACTGATATTTAAACATGAAAATTGCTACCTTGGCTGACAATAGTTTTGTTCAAAAAATATATGGCATGGATATTCTAACACAATGGGATTCTCTTGGGAAGTGACTACAATTTTAATAAATACCATATTCTCTAATTTATGACTTGACTTTGAAATGTTTTTATTCTTTTATCTTGCATGTTTCCTAGGACAGTGGATCTCAACTGAGAGCAAGTTTGCGCCCCACAGAGCATTTGGCAACATCTGAACACACCGTGGTGTGGCAATAGTTGGAATGGTGCTACTGACACTCAGTGGGTAGAGACTAGGGGGTTGTTAAATATCCTACAGTGCACACACCAGCCCCCACAGCAGGAAAGCATCCAGTATAAGGTGTGAATAGTGGCAAGATTAAAAAATCCTGCCCTTAGGGACATGATTCCTTAGATAGTGGTTGAGATTCCATGATGTAATTCAAAGACATAAAGGAAAACTTCTTAAAAACATGCATCCAAACCACTTCAGTTTATTTTGTATCTTTCTTTACTAAGCCATCCAGATTCCTGCAGATTTTGGTTGCATATTATTACCCACCGACAAGAAATATGTAACTACATTATGCTTTTCTCACTGGCAATATAGCACACAGAAATTACTTGGAGGGATTCATGACCATAACTGTTACTTAGCACAATAGCTACACAAGAAATAGTAATCTGATAAAAACTTGCACACCCAGGAAGTCTCTGTCCCTATCTTCTCTGGATTTTCATAGGATATCCTGCTAAGTTATAAATGGGAATTCATCATTAGCATGATGATCCTGTTCATTCTCCCTTAACACCACATGCATGCACAACATGTACACACACATACACATAAGTAGACAAGGAACTCACATGGAAGAGAGGAGTGTTCTGCATCATTGCATTCTCTATGTGAAATGCCTTTTCTTTGTTTTTCTTTCTTTCTTTCTTTTTTTTTTTTTGTCCAACTGACAACCCCCCCCCCCAGGCATTATGTTACATTTGTAGAGGGCATCTTCTCCAATCTTCCAGCTGGACTCTGTCCACTCTATAGTTTCCCTACATTTTGTTTATCAAACATCATATTGAAATTTTTTGTTTCTATGTCTGCAGACTGCTCAAATTTAGGGTCTTTGTTTTAATTACCGTTTTGTTACTAGCCACTATTACACTTCTCAGCACATGACACACTTTCAATCTTTCTCCCTCTCTCCAGAAGGACTTAGAAAGATATAATGGGAGAAAAAAAGGTGTTTTTATCAATGACTGTATGATTCAAAACTCAATTCATGATTATATGATAAAAATAGTAATTTTATAAGGTGTGGTGCTATAGAAAATTTTCTTGTCATCTAACTGCACTGTTAGCTTGTATTAGTATTAGAAACTGATATATCTTTACATTCAGGGTTGTTTAAAAATCCTATTTTACCACAAATCCACATTTCACTTTTTATTATTTTATAAATAACATATGTATGTATAGTTTTAATAAAGAAGAATCTATCTCACTTATAACAGCCACAGCCTATTTTGAAAAGTAATCACCTTCACCTGCATGTTTTTGTATTTCCTTCACATATTTCTTGTGTATCTCACACATATTCTGCAACACACACTTATTTTGTAAAATAAACTGAAGACTATTACAACTGCACTTCTAAAAACTTTCTCTTACTGAAATAATAGAGATCTCTGTATGCCATGCATACACATACAGATCTATTCATTTTAAGGGTTCATAGGGTATCTGTACATGTTCAAAGGGGTATTTATTTGAAAACTTCTTTATCGGTGTACTTTAAATGTGTTTCCAATTTTTGACTATTTTGAACAACATGGCAGTGGGCACTCTTTACCTACCTCTATCTTTCCATTCCCATGTTAGTGTACTTACAGAGTAGTTCTTTACAATAGAGACGGCCCAACAAATAAATCTGTTCTTTTTTAAAATATTAAAAGGTATTGCCAAATTCCCTTAAGACAACTATGAGAATGTACCCTTCTGCTAATAGTTCTGCATATTAACAATTTTGTGATTATCAAACCTGCACACCGGTGAGCACTGGTATCCCCTTCTCCTTTGTGGTTTCTTAAATAACTGGTAACATTTGAGATTGTGGAGGAGATAATTAAGGTGTTTATTTGTTTTTCTTTGAATTGACTACAAATGTAATTTCCCCAATTTAATTTGATTGCAGCACATTTTTTTAAAGGGCATTTATAGAACCTCATGCACTATTGGTGGAATTATAAATTGTTAAATTTATAGATTATAAATTGTTACAGCCAGTATGGAAAACAGTGTGCAGGTTCTTCAAAACTTTAAAAATAGGACTAGCTTGTGATCCAGCAATCCCACTTCTGGTTATTAACAGAAGAATATAAAAGCACTAATTTCAAAACTATATGTGCACCCTTATGTCAACTGCAGCATTATTTACAGTAGCCAAGATATGGAAAAATCCTAAGTGTTCATCAACAGATGAATGGACACAGAAGATGATACACACACACACACACACACACACACACATACATATAACAACACAGTACTCAAATGGGTCAACTATAAGACCCTCACCTCTCACTTAGTAAACTGTATGGTTTCCAGAACGTCCACTTTTTTTTGTAATTATTCAAAAATAGCTTGATCCAGATTTTAATTCTTAACAAATTAAAAAAATGAGAACTCAAAAAAGTAAAGCTTTGCCTAGATTAGAAATCTTTCCCAGTTGCACTTCTCACCAAACATTCAATCCTGGGCAATACTTAATTCTATGTATCAGTTTCATCCACTGTGTAACACAGATCATTTAATGCTGCCCTTGCGATGATGCAAGCATGAAATTATTGCAAATGGCACACGATGCCGGACACGTGCTAAGTGCTCACTAAATATTCCTTGGAGCTATGTCAGTGAACATTGTCATAACTGCTGTGGCAACCTGTAGTCTCAGACCCTGACAGAGCCAAGCTGTTGTTTTGTGGTGATCTATTTCAGAGTATCTGTAGAAATGAAAATCTAGATTCAAAATGTGCAGTCTCCTTTTATGCACAGATCGGGACTTGTATGGATACAATTGTCTTTACAGTTGATGACAAGCATGATTTAAATATCTGCAAACTGTTAGCGACACCACAGGCAGAAGGAACATAGCTGCCACAGCAAAATCAACTAGAATCATACTACATAGCGAGAGGGGAAGGGAGTGATGACTTCGTGTATTATTTGCAAAGCAAGGCACTTAACAGAAAATGACATCGCTGTTTCTTAGCTGATGCTGAAACCCTTCTCACTATTCCTTTGGATTTAGTAGTATTAGGTCTAAATCTTTGCTGAAGCATAGAATTTGCTGAAACATAGAATTTGTCCAAGTACCAGTTGAGGTTCAGTGTACTTGCGTATATCTGAGATCGAGTGAAAGCACTTAAGTAGAAAGAGATTTACTTTCCCAAGAAAGGCTTTGGGACAGGCAGGCCAGGGCTGGAGCATTAGTTCTGCCATAGCGCCCTTCTTCCAGGCCCCATTATCTTTCTGCTTCGTCTCACTTAACAAGAGGCGCTGCTCCAGTGGTTTTGATCAGCTGCTGCATTTCTGAACCACTTCGGCATTAGAGGCCACAAAAAAGGAAAATGGCAGTGTCTGACATATGTGTGCCAGCTATGCTTTTTAGTCAGGAGTCCTGTATCTTTCCTGGAAGCTCTCCCCTTACATTGGCCTCCCCTTACATCCTACCAGCTGGGATTAAGTCCCAGGGCCACTCCTAGGCGAAAGGGAGTGATGGAAGATGAATGCCTAGCTCTGCATGGTATCAGCTTCATCAAAACTGAGTTATCTCAGTAACACAGAAGGGAAAGCTAACTGTTAGTTAGATACCTTACAGTGTCTACCTAAAGTCATTAAACTTGATCCTGTTATGTGTACCAAATGCCATATTTTTGCATATATTCAGCAAGACTGGCAGAAAACTAACTGTCCCAGATCAGCAGATGCCTTGTCTCTCAGGACTGCGACACTACCCTGGAATTATTGCCCCTACCTCTGGTCTCATCCCCTGAAAGCCCTCACAGTGGAGGCCAGCGCTCCTTTCTGTAAAAGACAGCACAAAAAGTATTTTGTGCTTTGTGAGTCAGTCTTTATTACAATTTACTCTTCTGCCACAGCAGTACCCAGGGTACCACAGACATGATTGAATGAATGGGGATGACTGTGCTCCAGGAAAACACTATTTTTAAAAATAAATGGAAGCTGGATTTGTCTCCCTGCCACTGTTGGCTGGTGCCTGCTCTACATTATCCCTAACTTGGTTATTTCTAAAATTAGAGTCAATGTAAGTATCAACTATTCTTAAGTACCCACTATAAAGTGAGTTTCCCCTTTTACTTTCACATCACATTCGACAATTCACATTACATTGTGCATTAGATGCTATTGTCATGATTTTAATGTATTTGTTTTTCCACAGTACTGACTTCACACACACATTATAATTTCCAATGTTCAGCCAATAGCCTGCCATTGTCTTTCAATAGAATCTTGTTTAGAACCACAGCAGAACAGAGACTTACAACCTATTCTCGTGCTTTTTTCTCTACTACTTTTAGTATTAACCATTTCTCCTTCAACCATACTCATCTCAGCAAAAATCTTGGAAATACTGGCTGATTCCCATTTGCATCCTCCATTCCACTCCCTAGATAAGAATTTGGAAATATCCTGACTTAGCACTTTGTCCTCAAACTACAGCCTTTTCTGTAGCAGTTTCTTTGTGCTGCATGATTCCTAGACTGTACAGCATCCTTTAGCATCCTCAAATGCACCCATTTACAATTAGCCCTGTTCATACAAAGACACATATACACACTCACAATTTCAGAGTACATCATCGATACCATTCTTCCTGACCTTGCCATTGTCTTTGACTCTGATTTCTCTTCTGATTTCATGTTAACTCTTTTCATTTCAACTATTTTCTCAAATATTATTCTAGATCAGGTACAGAAATGATATAGTTTCTGGCTTCTTTTTCAAATAATTTTCATCTTGACAGATGAATCATGTTTTGACATAGGCTGTAAATGGTATCCAGCTGTCAACCACAGTCCAGTATTTTAAGTAATAATATGATGATCCCAGTATATATTTTTTCTTAGTAGGAAATTTTTAAAAATCTAAAAATTTGTAAAATTTTTTATTTTACTTAGGTTTTACAAATTTTGCCAAGATTTACTTAGATTTGTTTTTTATTGTATTAACCGACTTTTGGAACTCAGAAAATCTAATAAACTTGTATATTCTGCCCCAGCTGGTGTAGCTCAGTGGATTGAGCGCGGGCTGGGAACCACAGGGTCCCGGTTCGATTCCCAGTCGGGGCACATGCCTGGGTTGCGGGCCAGGTCCCCAGTGAGGGCCATGTGAGAGGCAACCATACATTGTTCTTTCTCCCTCCCTTTCCCTCTCCCTAAGAATAAATAAAATCTTTATTTAAAAAAAAAACAAAACTTGTATATTCTTCACCTAAGGAAATAGTATTCTTCTTCTCCTTCTTCTGCTCTACTTTGATCTCTAGAAACATATGGTGTTCACACAATAATTCTAATAAACATACCTTCCATGTCTCATCTTTGCCTCACAGTTTCCCTATCTTTGTATTTTTTCTCTCTGATTTTTACCGACGCCTTTCTATCTGCTATACTCTCAAGTTCCAGAACAATAATTTGGGTCTTATCAGTGACTGTTCATGCCTCAATCCATTTAGTGGGATTTTTTGTTTGTTTGTTTTGTTTTCTTTTTTACTTACAGAAATTTTGTCTTGGAGTTACACAAAACTCTTCGCAATGTCCTTAAAACAGTAGTTCTCTTATTACCCACTCCTCATTATGCTGGTTTTAATAGTAATATCTATTTTATTTTTCTCTGTCTAGTGTATTGACATTTCAGTATGTTTTGTTTTGTTTTTTTTTACTGTGCTTTTCAGGATCTTATGTCTCCTTGGCAGCATCTTACCAGTGGTTTTCTCACAAGTCATAGAGCCCTTAGCTTTTGTCAGATAGAAGGATGCTAGCCGATGGGCTGTCAGTCATTGATAAGGCATGTGGAGGAGAGTTGTTTCAAGTTTCCACACAAACTCTCACCTGCCAGGGTTACAAGTGTTGAGCTCTTCAGTTTTCCTCAGAGACCAACGAGCCTGAGGGACTCTGGGCCTCTCCCAGATTCCCTGAGGCTGGATCCTGTTCTGTGCTCTTCTCTGGTCCAGGGGGAGCCTGTTTGGCAATTGCTTTCCCCACTGAGACTGGGATTAAGAAGGAGAACTTAGTCTCTCTTCCCAACCCGATTCTGCAACAGCTTCAGGAGCTCCCTGCCTAGCTCAAGGGAACATTAAAATGGGCTGGAGTTGGGAAGGGAAGAAATCACAATCTTCCATATTAACGGAACTTATTGTGACAATCATTTCACAATATTTGTTAAGTCATTATGCTATGCATCTTAAACTTATACAGAGCTGTATGTCAAGAAATCTCAATAAAATTGGAAACATTTGAAAGTTGAAAGAAATAAGCTTATGTATGCATTTAATACCCAGTGATTTAATTGATGATTATAATAACCTTACTTTAAAATAACATTCATATATATGCAGTAAATATGAGGTAAACATACCTACCTGGAACCTGTCCATTGTTTTTATCACACTCTGTCTAACGTACTTATTTTGGAAATAATGTTTACTCAAATAATATATTCTAAATCTAAGCATTAAGTATCATTAGTAGTCAAAAATTATTATGATAGCTGAACTTTAATTATATTTAGGAAATAAAATGAGATACCTGGACCAGAGATATTTGTGAGTAGTGGGAAAAAGCCAGATCTTCAGGGTGACCAGAGACCTAAATAGTAATTTATTAACTGTACTGTAAGCTTTCCATTCAGAAGAACTGGAGTTAATTTTTTCTTGGCCAATTAAATTACTAAACATGTCAATTTAGAAAAGTTACTTTAGTGCTGTATGTCTGTTTGTACATTTTAAAGGTGGTTATCAAAATACTTCATAGGGTTGTTTTATATTTAAATATATATAAGACATATAAATGTTTAATAGTATATGTAAAGTTTTATAAATTAATGTAGCTATTATTTGTGCTAATAATATTGAGCAATACTATTACAATAGAGTCATAAATTGCAAGCTTAAACTACACAACAAAACCTTTCCAACATTATGTTGTCTTTCCCCACCTATCAAATTGTCATTTTGAGTGTGTTGGTTATGTTCTTAACACTATATTAGAAAAAGTTAAATGATGAGAAAACATGTCAAAATTAATCAATGATTGCAAGTATCACAAGTTCCGGTAGTGTTTTCTTGAGAGAAGGCCATTACTTACACTCACACATTCATAAATTAATTTTAATAAATATTATAATAACTAGAACCAATATTCTTCAATACTTTAGTCCACAAGGAAGTATTAAAGTATTTTGAAAATCCTTAGAATTTCTATACCCACACACAAATTAAAATTGGTGCGCAAAGATTATTTTTGGATCCTCAAAAATATATTAAGTCAAAGTATAAAAACGATGTTCCTTACCCATATCTGACATTTCAGGCACAGTAACAATATATGGTCCATCTGTGAACTTTGGAGCATTGTCATTGATGTCTTGCACTTTGATGATGAACTCCGACTCTGGTTCAAGAGGCTTGTTTGTCCGTCTGTCAATAGCCTGGGCGTGGAGCACATAGTGGGTCTTCTGCTCTCTGTCTAGGCTTTTTGTTGAGTGGATGTCACCTGTGGTATCATCAATGATAAATATGGTCCCCGCACCTTCTCCAGTGAGGATGTACTTAACAGACCCATCACCTTTGTCAGAATTGGAGTGCAGCTGTAAATACAAATGGAATAATTTAACATGCATTATAGTCCAACCTACATGGCATTCTCTGAAATTTCGTCTATCAGTAATTTAATACTCAGTTTAATTATGACATTTTTACACAATGTCTTGTGAGTCACTACAATCATTTATTTTTCTGATATTTGTTCTACTTGCTATTAATATGGATGTTTTTATTATGATCTAAAAGACATCCACTTATTGATTTAAGAGAAATTAATAATATTTATACAGCAAAAACAATAACCCTTGCTTTTACTCCACTAAATCAACATTTTAATACTTACATAAAATATAATTGGGACAATAAATTACCAGTAAATTAGTATGATTTCATACATGTAAAAAAATATTTTTTGTTTGTTTTATTTAAATTTGCTTGACATTCCATTTTAAATCTAAAATTATCAAAACCAGGTAGTAAAATTGAGATTAAAGTCAGTTATTAAAATTACCACAAAAGGTCCATGCTTGTCACAGACACTGTGGCTTTAATTAAAATATTTTCTAGATAAATTATTCAGTTTGAATTAAAAAATCATGGTAGAATATTTTCTTTCTTTAAAGATTATAAAAATTTAATTCACAATTTCAATAGTAGTAAAGATTTAATTAAAAAGTAGGCCCTGATTTTAATTGAGATATACTAGCAATGTTTCACTCAATAACACTTAAATGACTGAATATTCTTTAAAAGAATATTAATTAGCTAAGTAATAATATAGTAGAGAAGACATTTTCTTTTTCTAAATTTTCTCTTTACTTTTTAAAAATATTTTCTTTATTTATTTTTAGACAGAGGGGAAGAAAGGGAAAAAGAGAGGGAGAGAAATATCAATGCGTGATTGCCTCTCATCTCCCTGCACAAGGGGAGCTGGCCTGCAACCTAGGCTTGAGCCCTGACTGGGAATTGAACCAGTGACCCTCTGCTTCACAGTCTGGTGTGCAATCCACTGAGCCATACCAGCTAGGATGAGAAGATGTTTTCAATAAGAATGATAAATAAGGCCCGGCTGGTGTAGCTCAGTGGATTGAGCACGGGCTGGGAACCACAGGGTCCCGGTTCGATTCCCAGTCAGGGCACATGCCTGGGTTGCGGGCCAGGTCCCCAGTGAGGGCCATGTGAGAGGCAACCATACATTGCTCTTTCTCCCTCCCTTCCCCTCTCTCTGAAAATAAATAAATAAATTCTTTAAAAAAAAGAATGATAAATAACATTAAGGCAATTTAACCTACTTTTTGGCATTTACACATTAGTAAATGCTTTAATTTCATATAGCTCATACTTATTATTCTACTATAACTTATAACATCAAAATTTAGTTAAATATATCCATGAGTGCCACTGCTACATTTCTAGCTGGGAACAACTGTAGTATTTTCCCAAGTCACAACCATATACTTGAAGAATTGTTTCTCCAAAGAGATTTGAACAGTTGTCCTTTATATGAAGCCTTTTTGGTCACATAATCTCTACTACTTATTTTTTCTCACTTCTGACACTTCAAACCATTGGAAAAAAAACAACCTGTTCACATAGCATTTTGGTTTCTTGCCATAGTGAAGTGAACATTTTCAAGGTTTATTTTAACCTTGAACTTAACATTTCTGAACTTTCAGAAGACATTATTTAAAAAGATAAAATGTAGAAAAAAGACAATACAGCATGAGGGGAGGACATTTTTTTTTTGGAAAATATAGCCAGCTGAAACAAAAATGATAGTACATCAGAAAGAATTTTGCTTCTTTTTTAAAACAAGACATAAATAAGGACAAAATTCTGATGAGTATCACTCAGCAAGACTGAACAAATTAAATCATTTTGTAACTGCTTTTTTGGGACTTTCATAAAAAGAAAGAAAATACTTTAGCAAATATGAACTCATGATTTTCAAAGATTCACACGTCATTAGTAAATTGACTACTAAGAGAACAATGAGGAATGAGTTACATCAAGACAGTTAAATGAATGTATGAAAATGTGTTTGTTTCTTTATGTCTCTTCAAATTATTTTAGCTCCTAAAAGAAAAGATGAATCATTTTATTGATAAGCAGCCTGTTTCATATTTTCTAACTTTTTATCAATTCATGACTAAAACATAGTGGAGGAAAGCAACAAATCATCGTGCAAACGTATTTAGAACCTTTTCTGAAACATTCTTATTATTAAAGTAATAAGAAATGAGATAGATATATTAGCTATTTTATACTATATAAAAATTATAAATCTATATATTATTAAAATAACTAATCAAAAACACTTTGAGGGAAAAGTGATATGCCTTCTAACAACCAATTTCAGAAAGAAATAATGGTTACAAGTGACTCACCTTCAGGATAAATTTGTTTACTTTTCTATGTTTCTAGTGAAGTTAACTTAAGATTTAGTTTTGCATTAAATGCTCAGGTAATAAAGATATATTTATATTTAAAGGAGAAAGGGCTTTCTATGTAGACCTGAAACTGAAGTACTTAAAATAAATAAATAATACTAAAATAAATAGCACTAAAGTTGTCAATCTAAAGTATCTATTGAAAAGACTACATACTCTATTCCATACATACATAATTCTAATAAGTAATTCTAATAAGAAAATTCCAATAGTTTAATTTCTTTATATTTTAAGACTTGGGCCTGTTTTCATATCATATTTAGAATAAATAAATCACTTAATCCAAATGCTTCAGAAATTATTTCTAATTTGAAAATAAATGTTCAATACAATCAGTTAATTGTAATTTAGTATTTATATTGTTGGCTAACATAGTAAAATTACATAAAATATTATAAAAATGTATTTGGATTATATTAGTTGTTGATAACACTCAGGTTAAGTCTTTGAATAACCACTTAAATGATTTTTAGATGACCATTTTACTAATGGATTGTTTAAACTCTCAGCTGTTCTGTTTGAATCTTGAAATGATTAGTTCCATGTAACACCAATGGGAAACCACCACAGGGACATTCAGTCAATTGATTAATAGTTTATATGATTATGATGATAAGTACTATATTTTGTTATGTACAATGTGTACTTTTTTGCCCAAGTTTTTAAGGGAAAAATAAGGATGTGCATTATACATGGGTAGTACTAATTCTATATCTATACGAATATTTTTAATTATTTTACTTATGCTTATGCATTACAATGTAATATTAGAAAGCAATAATGATATCTATATGCAAAATATTACCCTAGAATATAATAACCAGTTTTGTTTCTAAATACAAATAAATAAAGATTGTAATTAAAAAATTAAAATGAAAAACTTTTTTTCTTGAAAGTTTGAGCCAAAAACATGGGTGTCGTTATACACAGGAATGAGTTACACAGGGCAAAATGCAATATCTGTAAAGCAACAAAGTGATGTGCTTTCAGGACTACTTCCTTAAACCATACTGTTCTCAAATATTCAGTTCTTTATCAGCAGAGAGTCTGCGACAGAGGTGAACCCTGAGAGAAACATTGGCTATGTTTTCTTGTTTGGGTTAATAAGTGGGTCTTAAGCTCTGTGAAGAGCATGTGTTTTGTATTAGACTTTGTAAGGCAAGAAATGATGGCTGAGTGAGTTGAGTGAGTGAGTGATTGAATGAATAATAAATAAGTGAGCAGTAATGGTAGTATTACAGATAAAAAATTAAAACATAGTGAGAAGGCTTTTCTTTTTGGAGGGAATAAGGAGAGATAATTTATTTGCCTAGCTCTCTAAGTTTTTGTTTCCCATTAGTCAATGTTTCATCTAAATTTGAAAGAAGAAGGCACAGACTCTGGCCATGCAGTAGGTTGGCCTGGCTGGGGCACAGTCAAGAGTACAAGGCTCGGCATTTTCATGGCAAGTGACTGGTTCTCTCCAGACAGAGGACTGAGAGGACCCCAGCAAACCCATTCAGTATGGCAGTTTCAAAATTGGGCCAAAGTACAGATAATCAGGTAATACAGATAATTGGGAAGACATGTATTTATCTTTGAATTAAACAGCAACAAGACACCAAATGAAAGGGGCTGGAAGGGGCATTACTCAGGATGTACATGTGGTACTGACTTAGTAACCAGTAAAGTATTGCACTGTGAGTTTAACTAACTACTATATTATTCAAGAGATTTTCATTATTTTACATTGACTTATGTGAAAATATTTAAGGTGTTATGTTGACAGTCATTTATAATGAACCCTTTTTAGCAGACAATTTAGAAGAGCTACTGAGACAGCAGAGACCGGCTCTTACCATAATCTACAGTGGAGGGAATACACTGTAGAATCGTGAGATTGTGCAACATGACTGATATTTCTGTGCTGAAGGACAGATGTTCTAGTGCTGCAAAGCAAGAGTAGATAATCTCTGCATATCAGATCACATATTAGTGTAAGGTCAATTACCTGCTCTTTTAGAGAACAGGAAAGGTTAGGAAAATGAAGAAGAGATAATGAGAAGAAAATGTAGTCACCCAAGTAAAGCAGAATGACTATTCCTCTGACATTACTTTAATAAATTGACTCTTTCTTAGTGTTAACTAGTATCCCATGGCACTTAGGAAGCTGGTACAATTCACATGAATTCCTTTAAAAACTATTTATTTATCCTGGACCACATTAGGATCAGGACTTACAAATTTAGAACTTTCAGTCTAATGGAGAATTCCTCACCAAGATAATATTCTATCTCTTGGGAAACAATAACTTTAAAAGCTGAAGAAGATGATGGTAGACCAATTAATTTCAAAAGTTGCTTTTAGCTAGGACTTCAAGCTGTGCTAAAAAGATAGCTTGTTGACTTAAATCTATATTATGGACTCCATAATTTGTGTACATTTTTAAGAACAGAAATTTATGTTGACCACATTCCAGTGGAAGCCATACATAAATTCAGAAATACTATATAGTATTCTTATTATTATCATTTTTCCAACACATGAAACACACGTGATTCAAGATAAGAGAAATGAGAGGATTATACAATGACATTATTAAAACTCAGACATTCTTCATTCCCTAATGTGTTATATTTTAGTTGAACGATAAGCAGATGCAACAAAGCTCAATTGAACTATTAATAAGTAACTGATGTGAAGAAAAAAAAACATATCAAATAATAACAGTACCTTGGCCACTAAAACATGGATTTTATCATACTAAGAAAGACATGACTAAGCACCCATTTGAAATTTGAACAATATGTAAAAGGTTATGATAAAATGGTATCAATAAAACACTGTGACCACAAAACTATGTTAATCAATTAAAAGGTAAGGATACTACATAAGTGTAAGTGTATGAGCAATGCAGTTGTTTAACTAAAAACATCAGAGATCTTTGCAAAAGCCTGTTGAATTTTAGCCTATAGCTTTTAACTTCTTTATGAGTATTTCTAGAATATCTTGTAAATGAGGAGGGAGAAGGAAAGAGGAGTGAGAGGTGACACTTGTTTGACTTGGTTACCTCCGGAATCCCAGATTAGGAATATGGCCATGTTTGTTTCTGTTAAGTGCCGCTGAGCTGTTCCAACTACGACAACCCTATGAATGAGTGATGTCCACACAGTCTTGTTTGCAATAGCTCTGCTCAGCTCTTCCAGACTTATGCCTATTTTGGAAGACACCACCACCTATTTGGACTTCCTATTTTTCTGCCGCCTTCTATTTTTCTCAGCCTTATTGTCTTTTACAAAGAACCCAGCCTTCTTTCTCATCGTATGCCCACAGTTGAACAGCTTCAGTTTCATCATTTTTGTCTCCAGGGATGTTTCGACGTTTCAGGTTTAATTTGCTCTAGGACTCACTTGTTTGTCTGTCATGGTGGTCCAAGGTATCTGAAGAGCTCTCTTCCAACACTGTCTTTCAAATCAATCATACTTTTTGACTTCAGGTTTTATCACTGTCCAACTGTTGCAAGTATACATAGTAATTGAGAGTTCAAGGGTGTGGAGGATCTTAGACTTTGCCTCTGATGGTGTAAGATGAAAAGTGAAATATCTCTCAAATTTGAAGTTTTCATAATCCCATACATTACCTTTGTTTTAGGGAGCCCCATCAGGTGTGCCACATATCTGGGCACTGGAGGAAGCAATCAGTAGTTGAGAAATCCCTACTAATTATTGAGAAGCCTCAAAAAGAGACTCATCAATTGAGACTAGAGTGACCTATATAAGAAACAAGAATAACTGTTGTCTATAAAAATTAATGTCTGCTTTTATCTCCCAACTAGGGCCTAATTGAGAAAAAAGGACTTCTGGCAGCTACTTTAAAAGAAAAAATCACAAGAGCATACTAAACATTGCTACGATTCCAGAAAAATGCTGGCCCAAACCATTGCTCACATATTAAGGTGCATTATGATCTCATCTCCATTAAAACTCGGTTATTGCTATTTATTTTAACCTGTTTTAAATTAAGGAAACAGTAATTGTATACAGAAGGGAGAGGGAAGGAAGATGAGGAAATAACTGAATGGTTTCGATCCTTTTGGAAATTCACCTGACAATAAAATGGAAGATTATCATTTGATCCCACAATCACTTTTAAAAGTCTACTCATCTAAAAAACTTTTTATGGAGCACTACCACATGCCAGTCTTGGAGCTCAGTGCTTGGATACATCATGGAACAAAAGACTCCTGCCCTAGTTGAGTCTACATTTATTCCAATGGGGAGCAGCAAACAGTAAGCAGAAAGTAATAATGAAAAAGAACAAATTAAGAAGACTGTACATTCCAGATGTCAAAACTTACTGCAAAGCTTCAATGATCAAGACCATGTGGATTTGGGGTAAAGATCAGTGGAATAGAAATAAAAGTTCATAAATAAACCTGTACTTTTATTGCCAATTGATTTCAATATGTTCCATGAAAATGTGATGGAAGAAGGAATAACTTTTCAATAAATTTAGAAGAGACTATAGGGTATTCATATGGATCCCAAGCTGACTTGATATACAAAATTAACTCACAATGGATTAACTAATAACTAAATAAATGAGTTAAAACTAGAAAATTCTTAGAATAAAGAGAGGTGTAAGTCTTTGTGGTATGAGGATAGGTAATGTTCTGTAGTCTTGACACCAAACACAAACAACCAAAATATTTCTTAAGTTTAAGTTAAACTCATGTGCTTCAAAGTATACTTTCAATAAGTAAAATAAAAAGAATTAGAGTAGAGAAAATATTTACAAAACACATATTTGATAAGGGTTTAGTATCTAGAATTTATAAATATACATGCAACTCAACAATAAGATAAAGAGTAGCCCAACTGAAAATGGACAAGGAATAGAATTCGTATTTATCAAAAGAAGATATAAGAATAAGCAATAAGTAAATCAAAAGGGGATCAACGACACCATCAGTTATTAGTAAAATACAAACTAATGTCATGAGGTACCACATGCACAGGTATGCCTAATTTTTTAATAGAAAACATCAAGTAGATTTCAACAAAACTTCTAATGCAACAATAATTTAATATAGCAATATAATTTAATAGGAACACATTTTTTTTTTAAATCTAGGAAAAGTGGCTGGCGAATTCTTAAAATTCCAACAGAAAGACTTAAGCTGGGAAAACTACTCAGGTGCAAATATATCCTGACTTTCATGTTAAAAAAAAAAGAATAATACAGACTGCAGAAAATAAAAAGAGAGGGAATGACACTTTCCCCAGCTTTTGTGAAATAATCAAGGAATTTATACAATTAACCTGACTGAATTTAAAAATTTCTGTGGACCACTGACTCCTATACATCTCATATTTTGTCCTTCTTGAATATATATAGGTTTTCCTCTATCTTACCATGTGTGCATCATGGGTAAATAACACCTCTGCAGTCATGCAGGTCTGCAGACCAAGAACCATTTTCAAGGACACATGTTTATGTCAAAGGACCTGTATTTAGAAGGCCTCATCCATACCTTGTAATGTAGCATTAATTTTATTTTACATGAAAACTGGATGTGGTTGGTGTGAAATGCGTTAAGGGAAAATAATTCTCGGTTATGCCATTGTGCCCAATACAATCAAGTGTTTCTATAAGAGAAAAGGAGAGGCAGGAGAGTCAGAGGAAACATATGACTATAGAAGCAGAGATGACAGGGAATGAGGAAAAGAAGGAGGGAGGGGGAAAGAGGAAAAGGATTTGATTGATTAGATTTGAAGGTTTTATGCAGTTTGCTTTAAAGATTGAAGAATTGGCTACAACCAAAAAAAGCAGGCAGCTTCCAGAAGCTGGAAACAAAACTATATCCCCCCTAGAGCCTCTGAAGTGAATGTAGCCATGTTTACACCTTGATTTTAAGACATGGGAACTCCAGAACTGTGCATGAATTTGTGCTACTTAAGCCACTAAGTGTGTGATACTGTATTACAGAAGCATTAGGAAAATGACATAATTGCATATATCATACATCCTGCTAAAAGCTTAACACATGGTGTCTTATATTGATTCTATGAGGTAGACATTATTATTATTGTCTCCATATATTTTAAATGGACAAATTGAACATTGTTTTTAGTTAATTTTACTAAGGTAAAAAGCTATTAAGTAATAAAAGTTAGATTTGAAACTCTCTAAGTATAATTTCAGATCCTGGAATCATACTTTATCTAAATACCTTATTGTATACATTTAAACAGAGTTATTGAAAAGTTTAAGTGTGCAAAACTGTAGATAAATTTTCACATCTTCTGTAATAGTAATACATTAAGTCACCAAATTTGTTTAAGATTAAACATTAACTCTATTTCTTTTCATAAATACCAGCAATTGTTATACAATGTCTGTTATATTTCCCAATATTCATGTCCATAAGTTTGTATAATTGATATAGATATTATCTATATACATGGTTGTAAAAGAGAAATCAGTAACTATTGCATCTATTTCATATTTCATCAGCTGCATATTAAGCATGTACTAAGCACTAAGGACCAGGTAACATATAACAAACAAAATTCAAGGACAAAAAAAAAAAAAAAAAAGGCATTCATGCTTAAGTTCTAGAGCTTACAGAAAAAATAAAGAAAAGATCAGATCAGGAGAAGCTGGGGAGAGCTCAGGTCCTTGAGTGGCACTGCAAATAATTAAAGGTTTTACTGAAAAAAGAAAAAAAAATATGCAATGAGAGAGAGAGACAGACGGAGAAAGAGAGAGATGGAGGGAGAGAGAGATGGAGAGACACAGAGACGGAAACAGAGGGAACACAAATGACTGAAGCAGAATTGAATTGCAGAAATATAAAACAGTGTGGGATTTAATTCAGAAAGGGAAAGACTATGCAAAGCCTGACAAGGGGCTACACCAAAACTAAAAATAAAACTGTTTTACTTAAAAATAAAAAAACAAACAAAAGAATCCAGACAAAATAGAGTACATTCTGCATGATGCCATTTGTACCAAACACTAGCAAATGCAAGGTGTCTATAGGACAGAAAGCAAATAAATAGTTGCCTGGGGTGGTGGTGGAGAGCAGATGGGAAAGTATCCCAAACGGCATGAGCAAACTTGTGGGACAGTGAATATCTGAATCTTCTGGATTGTGTACACATGTGACAAATTTTATAAATTCTCAAGCTTTAAATGTGTGGAGTTTATAATATTCAAATTACATTTATAAAGCAGAAGAGAAATAAACAAGTGTCCATGGGGCCTTATAGTCCTCACATTTAAGAAAAATATAGCTTATAACTTAACACTCATTCTTTTATTTAATTGGTCATCATTGGCCTATTCTTTCATTTATTTAATTATACCTTTAATAAGTCACTTATTTTACTTATTTATTAAATTATATATTAATTAGGTGAAAATATAATATTGAGTGTCCATTCTCTAGTCTTCTGTGTTCTGAATATGTTGCATTGAACAAACGAGACAATCTGGACTCACATAATCTTTGTACTTAAGGATAAACAATACTTATTTACTAGCAAGTACTAGCGAGTATAATACTAGCAAGTATTTTGAGTAACTGCTATTCTGTACTCTGCAATAAGTATTATTAAATCATTGTTATTCATGGTTGCACCTATATGAGACTGATTTTGCATGGAAACCTCTGCTTTTACCCTGCACCAGCTTTAAAGCGGGGCTCAGGAAATTTTCTCTATTAAAAAAAATCACCTCTCATTAGTGGAGAAAGTCAAACTCACAAGCAATTTTGGATGGAAATCCAAAAGACACAGGGGGCATCACAAAAGACAGAGAACTAATTGTGCTCCAGTTTCCATGTGATTCTCAGGGACTCTATAGCCAAATGGGTTCATCTTCAATTACGGGCATCTCCTTACTGGTCACAGGTATATAAGGAAAGAACCCAGCTCCTCTTTCTTTTCTCGGTTCTGCAAACATCACTCCTTCTTCCATGGACCTTAGGCTGCCTTCCACTGGCTGGGAAGCAAAATTTTGTCACTGTATACACAAAAGATGCTCTCACTGTGGCTAGCAATAAAATATGGTGTCCACGTTTACAGTAAAATTACAGGTGCACTTTAATGATTAATATTTTGATGCAGGTGCTATGCTATTAATAGAGGGGAAACGAAGCTATAGAAAATTAATCTGAAACATATAAGATATAAAATCTAACGGATTCACATAAAGGATTCTAATATATAAAAATCCATCTTCTTAAATTTTATAAGATAATATTACTAAATAGAAGTTGAATATGCCCCTTAGCTATTTAATTTAAATATAAAACCACCGTATGTTATATCTTTCTTTTTATCTAATGAGGAAAAGCTAATGTCAGAAAGATGAAGAAACTTCATTAAGGTCATTGTTTTAAGTAGACAATAAATTACTGTAATAAATGGATAGCAATAAAGTACAATATAAGCTAAATTCTGTCTCTCATCGAATCCATGGGTGATATATTACCAGCAAGGCAGTTCTGCCATCCTCAGTTAACAGCTTTCACGGTTGAGTCCAGATTTTCACTCTTGCTTTGCCATATCCGAAACAAGGGAGAAAACAGAGAAACTAGACAGCACACATGCAGTTTCCTTCTAAAGGGCCTATATGAACACTGTGCATAGTATTTACACTAACATGCAACATGTTAAAATGTATCATGGCCACACATGCTGCAGAGAGTCCAGGATAAATAATTTTTCTTTAGGGAATGTTTACATCACTCAATTGGACAGCAGAGGATTATATAATAAGGTACAACTAGCATGCTAACTTCATAGCCATATAACCAGTGATGTGTGGCTCATAGAATTAAATGCTTGTTTGATTTAAAAACTCCAGTTCTTTTTGCCTTGCAATATGGCACAGACTAAAAAAAAAAAAAAAATTAGTCCATTTGTTTCTGTATGACATGTCAAATACAGGTGTTTTCTTATGAATGATTATATATGTCCCTAACCTTCTTAGCTTAGCAAACTCTTAAATGAGACCTTCTTAGCCACTTATCAATTTATGGGATGAAAATAAAGCAGTATCTATTTAGTCCTGTATACTGGTCTCCCTCTGTGGAAGAATGTTGGGACTGGGTCTCTGGTGTTTGAAAGCAAGTTCAGAAGGGTAGATTCCCTGTCTGCCTCACTGCCTAAGCCAGGGAACCTAAGATTCTCTCTAAATCCTCTCTTCCCAGCAACAGGAAACTTACATAGTGGTAATGTAAATCAGCAGAACTTAGTTTCTGTAATTATTAAACTAGGAAGGTAAATGAGCAGAGGAGGGAACAGATTAAAAATCCCTGTTGGTTTAAAATAATAATAATATACCCTGGCTGGTGTGGCTCAATGTATTGAATGCTGGCCTGCAAACTGAAGGGTCGCTGGTTAGATTCCCAGTTAGGGCATATGCCTGGGTTGCAGGCCAAGTACCCAGCAGAGGGCACGCGGGAGGCAACCACATATTGATGTTTTTCTCCATCTCTTACTTTCTCCTTTCCCCTCTCTCTAAAAATAAATAAATAAATAAATATAAAAAATAAACAAAATAATAATAATAGCAATAACTTAATTCTCAATACATAACTGTGGTTATTATTTTTAACCATCTATTGAAGCTATCTGCATCTTCATGTACCACTTTCAATTTCTTTTTTTTTTT
>PVJI01020252.1:0-29422 GCA_004026765.1 Micronycteris hirsuta | reverse complement strand
TCAATTACAGTTGTCTGCATTTTCCCTCCACCACTCCCCCTACCCTAGCCAAACCCACCTCCCCCCTTACTTCCACCCTCCCCCTTGGTTTTGTCCATGTGTCCTCTATAGTGGTTCCTGAAAACCCTTCTCCTCACAGTCCCCTCCCCCCTCCCCTCTGGCTATTGTTAGATTGTTCTTAATTTCAATGTCTCTGGTTATATTTTGCTTGCTTTTTTCTTTTGTTGCTTATGTTCCAGTTAAAGGTGAGATCATATTGTATGTGTCCCTCACCGCCTGGCTTATTTCACGTAGCATAATGCTCTCCAGTTCCATCCATGCTGTTGCAAAGGGTAGGAGCTCCTTCTTTCTTCCTGCTGAGGAGTATTCCATTGTGTAAATATACCACCGTTTTTTGATCCACTCATTTACTGATGGGCACTTAGGTTGCTTCCAGCACTTGGCTATTGTAAATTGTGCTGCTATGAACATTGGGGTGCATATCTTCTTTTGGATTGGTGTTTCAGGGCTCTTAGGGTACAATCCAGCAGTGGAATTGCTGGATCAAAAGGCAGTTCCATTTTTAGTTTTCTGAGGAAATTTCACACTCTTTTCCACAGTGGCTTCACCAGTCTGCATTCCCACCAACAGTGCAGTAGGATTCCCTTTTCTCCACAACCATGTCAACACTTGTTGTTTTTTGATTTGTTTATGACGGCCATTCTGACTGATGTGAAGTGGTATCTCACTGTGGTTTTAATTTGCATCTCTCTGATGGCTAGTGATACTGAGCATCCTTTCATATGTCTCTGGGCCCTCTGTATGTCCTCCTTGGAGAAGTGTCTGTTCAGGTCTTGGCTATTGCATGTCAGAGGAGTGATTAGTTCAAGGGACTTTTTGGTGTTCATGACAAAACAAGTGTTTGACGTGGGGAGGCTGTAGAAACTTTTGACTTTAGAATTTGTTTGGGGTTCCTTTGACCTTATCTGTCACAAAGGGCTCTCTCTGGTCTTGAATTGATGGAAGAAATAAAACTTGTCCATGCTTTACATCATTAAACCTGGACTATTTTAAAAGCACAGGGACAGGCTGGCTCTATACTGCCAAGAAAACTTTTATTAAAGTGGCAGTGGCACTTACTACCTGTTAAGGTAGCTCCTGTGAACCTGTGTTCTTGTGCTGGATCTCAGGTCCTCAAAGAATTTATAGCAATATACTCTGATGACCATCAAGCTACATCTGAGAAAGACTGTATTGCCCTCTGAATAGGTAGCACTCAGGGGACAGGCTCCTCTGTGTGGAAACAGGAGAGTGGCTGGCTGGGATGTCATCTGTAAACTCCAAATCAAGGTGCTGGGACTGAGAGGGACTCTATTGCCAAGCCCCACTGGTATTGTTCCCATCAGAGAAAAAACATCCTCCTGAACCACATGTGTTTCCATTTCTTACTGGAAGATCAGCTCCATTATAATTGCACAGGAACACTCTCATGTGTACTGTCTATCATTGACCTAAAGGTCATGATGTGGTACATGATGCCGTGTATTGCTGGTTTGAGTTGCTGGTGGATGGAGAGGAAGTCAAAGGAGAGGAAAGGCTAAATGCCTTAAGTCAGTTTTCCAACAGAAGGGAAGGAAAGAGTAAAGTGGAGGGAAAAAGTTATAAAATGCTTCAGGCCTCTTCTAAGTATGAATGAAGTTAATTTTAATATTAAGTTATATTTGGTTCTATGAAGATTGTTATAATGTAGGTGGAACACATAAATTTTATTAACAGGAGTAAGGAGTTAAGTAGTTTTAAACAACAAAAACCAACACTTAACTCTTTGGTGAATTATCAGACAGTGTTAATTAGTAACTTAAAGTTACAACAACTTGTGTGGAATCTGAACACTTGACAATTACATGCTCTTGTACAAGTTGGGAAAAACAATACTTGAGAGATTCTTACTCTCTGTGTCTACTCTCATCATCTCTTCGAATTTATTCAATGGCTCTTTAAATTACTTTACTTTTCCAGAATATATTATGGCACTTTCTCTGTTTTCACTCTAAGTGAATTGTTCTGCATTACAGTATTACTGTTTGCTTTATTTCTTAGTATCTGGTAGCTTTTGTTTTCCCTGCAAAATCAATCCAAATATTCCTTATTATATTTGATTACCTTTCAAGGAAAGATTATATGCTTTTACAGCAAATACTCCTTGACATCAGTGTTCATCGGAATCACATCTTGATCGTTTTAAGCTGGGCAAATCGAGTGGGAATATGTGTATGGCACTTTACTATTTGGAATCAAATGGCCCGCTGAGAACACTGCCATCTAGTGGTTAATCTCTTAAAACGATCCCTGCATGTCTTCCAAGGGCTGCAGACCTGGTAGATCATTACCACTAACCGCTGACTTCTGTTTAAATGGCCGAGAGTATTAGAATTTTCGAGCGAATTAGCTCATCATTCATTAAGAATTTCAAAATGCTAACACTTAAGAGAGTAACAAAGTCCGACCGACAAAATACGTTTTCCATAGGACAAAGCTGGTTATTTAAATACAGTGTAAATGAGTAGAATATAGCCAGACTACGTGTGGGTTTGAAGACACTAATGGATTTCTCATCTGTGTAATAACAATAACAGCTACTGCTTATTTAGTGCTTACTGTTTATGCGACTTCGTTCTCAATTTTCATATCCATTAACTTATATAATCCTCAGGTCCCTTCGTTAGGTAGTTTCCCTCTTTCCTTCCACCTTTCTCTCCCGTTCACATGTACACTTTATGCTATAAGGTGATACAGCATTATATTTTATATATAGTGTTCATGTGTATATTATCAATAAAGGATGTGATTAGAATATTTATTTAATATATTATATATAATATACATTTAGATATATTAGATATGTTTATATTTACCTGGCAGCAATTGTAAATAATACAAAAATGGATCATTTTTTATGCCTGCTCTTCATTTTCTTTCTCAGAAATGACCACTCTTCCAATTTCTTGGCAAATTTATTCTGGATAAGTAAATATATACTCATAAGTGTGCTATGTGTAATATACATATAGGTGTGTGTGTACCTGGATGCACATTTGTGTGCAAAATATCTGATAAAACACAAATATGTTCCCTTTTTTATATGCTGATTTTCACTTTTGATCTGTGTGATTTTGAGCTATATACCTAATAGTTCTCTGCCTTAGCTTCCTTTTCTGCAAGAGAAAACTAATCGTGTTACCTACCTCTGAGATTATTGGGGAAAATAAATAAAAACATTCACATAAAGTTAAGTTCTCAGACTATTCTGTTGAATTTTAGTAAGCCCTTAAATTAATAGATACATTTTGCAGTGATAGTTATTATTATTATTTTCTTTGCTATTATGATAGTATAGAATTTCAAGTAATTTTCTCACAAACTCTCTAAAGTAAACACATTATAGAACTATTTTATTAAAAGACTTTCCCATGTAGACACATAGGACAGCCTATCATTCCATATGTGATATTCTTATAATTCAGGGCTGCTTGCATATTAAGAGTCAGACGCATTAATATTTGAATACCCTAATACATATTTTCTTTCGTTACAAAGAGTTAAAAGCACTTATTATGTATCAATGATGTAACAAAGATTTTTTTTTCAATAAACATTATGCATATTTAAAATAGTAAAATAACATGGATATTAAATTAGCATTATTTTAAATAGTGGCATTTATTTCTGATTATTATTATAACTTTTTATAATTCATTCTAACAAGGTACTAAAAGAGTTTGAAGTTACTATAACTTCTTTTTTTAAATAGATAGTGTGTTTATGGTAAATTACTGATTGTATCAAATCAGGATATAATTTTCTGACAGTCCCGTTTGTCATAGAGTTAACTATCTCTAATTTTTATGAGATGTTTTTATTTCTGATGTCAGCAAATGTGTCATTACACTTTCCCTAAAGTCTCACCAGGGATGCTAGATCCTGCCAAGAGGAAACATTAATTTCCGGGAATCAAATCAAGGTCTTCCTAAGGTTATCAGGAATTGCTAACAACCAGAAAATGGTGCAGTGTCTATATGTACGTCTGTGCCTCTAATTTTAAAAAGGTCTAATTAAGCCTTATTTAAGTCAGTGTTATTTAAACATTGTGATAACCCTTGTGCAATTGACCAATCAAAAACGAGCTTCCAGTTTCATAACTTAGCAATTTCCTACTACACAATTTCCTAATAAGTGCAATTATTTTGTCATTTAGGCATAAAATTAGAACATGTGAAGCATGAAATATCAGCATACCTCTGAGTAGTAAGTCTTACATAATTAATAATATCTTTTGATATAGAAAAGGAAAAAACCCACAAGAATAGTTTATTATTTTCACAAATTGAAAAGCTGGACATGAAATTCATTAATTTCCCTGAGTTTTAGCTTTTCTCTCTGTCTTGTGTAGTGATATCACCTTAGCACAAGTATCAAAGTGATTCTGAGAGACAAAATACAAGATTTTATTTTATTTATAAAAACATACAGCTTTAACTATAATTTATAATATGTTATTTTTACTATGCTAAAAGGTACAGATCTTCATGGTTACACATATGTGTTTTACCAAAGAAAAATGTTCTGTGGGTAATTAATGCTCAACAAGTTTTGATTTTAATTGGGAAAATTATAAAACTTTAATGGATTTCTCTAGTTGGGAGGCATACTTCCTCATCTTACCCATTTGGGGAATATTTTCAAGATAAAATTAATATAAAATATAATGTTTTCTAATTTGTACTGATACATATTTATATTTATTATTAGATGCTATTTCCACAGGCTTTATGTTAAACTGGAAGCCAATTGTTCCTCTATATTCACAGTGATGATAAATGACCGTGAACAAAGCATGTATTCTTTCAATAAAGGTGAGATAAATATCACACCTGGTTCACACAGCTCTTGTTGAAATGATTCAGCAGCTGTGTTAGAAAATTGTCTCTCAAGAGGCCCTGGCTGATGATCAGGATTTTCCACTAAACACTCTGCAGAGTATAAGGCATTTCATTTCCTCTCAAAAAACCTAAGGTGAAAAGGAAAAAGTAGGAGATGTCTGCTCATCCAGTTACGGAGCTCTGACATGCAGTAAGAAAACAAGTCAAAACAACATGTGGAAGAGAAATTTAATATAGCTGAGATGTTCGTGCTGTTATACACATATTCTTTGCTCCTTTTGCTCATGATGACAATATTTTGTGGTCATTTAATTATCATGTTTCAAGGGGTTGGAAGTCATGAATACTAAAACTAAAATAGTCCTCCTCAAAGTATTAAACATCTTTGTAAATAACTTTCAACAGTGCTTTTCCAAGTGATTCGGGACACTCAAGTTATGTGTAGAGGAATCTATAAAAAGGTGGCATATTTAGCTAGAAATAGTTGACATCTTAATACTATTAGTTATCAAATCCATTCATTCATTGAAACCTTTCCAAGATTATTCTTATCTGCAGGGTATTTGACGGCATAAAATAATGACATGAAGTTTAAATCACTGAAAATAAGCTTTGTTTTCATCACTCATCTATAAATGCAGATCACAGAACAAAGACACTTGAATAACACTATTGTGTCCCATATCTATTTGAAGGGGTTTGATTTTTTAAATAATATTAACCAATGAGTTATTATACAGACAAAAGAGGCAAAAGAAGACAGAAGAAAGAGTTGATGGAAATAGCTCAAAGCCGAGGCTCAAACAACTTACTTCAAACACATCCCTTAATATACTGCCTTGTCTGCGAAAAGCTTATTAGGCATTAGATGTGATTTACCAATCGAAACGAGAATATCACATTTCTGGCTACTCAGTCTTACCTATTCATGCAAAATAATCTGATTCTTGCTTTTCCAGTGGAAAGTAGACCTGAAATGCCATGAGACTATGTGTATTCTAATTTAAAGGTGAGCAAGATTAAACTTCAAAATGAAAAATTTTCAAAGAACTGGCAAAAATTCTAAGACCTTCCCATCGCAATCATCTCTTCTGCCTCTCTCCCATGCCCCTGTGTCTACCCACCAAAATGAGGACACTCATGAGTCTGTCCTAACCCCGGGAGGCTCTTGCTGTCAGGAGTAGATTCCTACATTTGAATGGTGCCTTCATTATCAGAGAAGAAATGATTGGTCAAGAATAGGAAGTCTATTCACTCCTTGGAAGATTTAAAGCTTTATTTATTCCCTAGCTCACACAGTGTACCAGCTTTCCTCCTACCTGCCAGGAGCAAGGCCCTCAAATGCACTGCTACTTGGGTAATGTTGTGACATAATGTTGAACAGTTTGCTGGCAGCAGGCTTTCTTTCAAATATAAAAGGGAGAGGACCCTGCTGATTCAGTCCAAAGCAAAATAACTCAAATAAACACTTGTGTCAAATTGAATAACAGGTTTCAAACTAAAATCATCCAATATATACAATTAAAATATAAAGTGCTTAATTAATATAGCTCACATTTTCAATAGATATTTGCATTTTTCAGCAAATTAATGTATTCCTTATTATAAGTATCTACTCCTATGCTTATCATAAGGAATTCTATCAAGTGACTTCATATGTTATTTCTTTACTTTTAATTTTAGTTGATTTTTTGTCTGTCACTGCTATTATTTAACATCTGACCTCTTTGGTGAAAAGATAATAATAATACTGATTTCTAGAAGTAAAATTATTCATAATTGCCTCTGCATTAAACAACAACAACAAAAAAAAACCTTAGCTACGTACAATTGGTAACTGAGAACATGAGTCTAATTATATTTTTCATCTCAAACAGAAATGGCCATTTGAATGTGAACCTAGTTCAGAAAATATTACATACTCATTTTCACCAATATTCACAAACATTATATTATAGACATTATGTGCCAGAACTCTTCTGAAGCCAAGGGTGCAGTGAGAAATGAGATAAATTTGAGGTGCTGAAAGAACTCACACAGCCCTGGAATAGAACAACCAGGCCCAAAACAACATGGGCTCTTTACGACTTGTGTGGAATGGCGGAAGTTCTCTTGATAGGAAGAGCATAGAAAGTTTAGGGAAAACTATATGCACTTGGTCATAAAATGTAAAGATACTCAGGGCTTTGCTTTCAAGGACAGAGTGGTTTTCACAGGTCACCACATGTCAAAGCAAAGGGATTTATGGATTTGGCGAGAGCAAGACATTTTTGTGACAGAACATAGTGAATTTATGTCAAATTGTTTAAGTTGTCTCTGCCTTACTTTCCTCAATTACAAAAATAAGAACCATTCATGAACTCCTTTCTTAGTTTAGATGAGTAGAAATGAGATATGTACAATAGCTCCCCTGTCCAAGACCCCCAGTGACTGGCTGAAACCATGGATAGTACCCAACACTGTGTATACTATGTTTTCTTTTTTTTTTAATATTTTATTTATTTTTAGACACAGAGGAAATGAGAAAGAGAGAGGGAGAGAAACATCAATGTGTGATTGCCTCATACATGCCCCCTACTGAGGACCTGGCAGGCAACCCAGGCATGTGCCCTGACTGAGAATTGAACCAGTGACCCTTTGGTTTGCAGGCCAGCACTCAATCCACTAAGCCACACTTGCCAGGGCTATGTTTTATTTCTATACATACATACCTATAATAAAGTTTAATTTATAAATTAGTCAAAAGAAGAGATTAACAACTAATAAAAGAGAATAATTATAACAACATACTGTGATAAAAATTGCATGAATTCCTACTTTTCTCTAAAAATTTTCATATTTTTCATTTGCAATCTTCCTGAATCTATGGAACCATCCCTTACTAGTAGTAAATGGCTTAGTGTCACTCATTTTCGGGGATCCCTTGTTGAACTGAAGTCTGTGTACAGGCCCAGCGCTTTCTGGCACAACATCTTGCCATCAATCAAAAATGTCAGCAGAACACATTTTCTGTTCATGTCTTATATTCACAAATCCAATGTCTCTTCTGCCTTAACTAAGCAGTTATCATGCACCGTGGCTATAACTCACAGCTTAGGTGCAAGATGAGCATAAATTTATTTTACTTACCTCAAAACTTCATGGATCCATTCTTAGTGGAGGTCCTAGACACCTCAGCATAGTTTATTTTTACTTTCCTTACTAAGCTGAGCACTTTCACCTTTTCACTTATAGGAAGCACTTTGGAGATTCTTTTTGTCCTATCAGAATTGCCAGCATCACTCCTTTTGTGATTTGGGGCCATTAAGGAAAATAAGTGTTCCTCAAACACAAGCAATGTGGATACTTTGGACAAAAGAATAATTTGTGTCCTGGTGGGAAGGATTGGCAAGGCACAGGTTTTCATCACCTTAATCAGAGACATTACAAGGACCAATTTAAATTTTGTGAATTACCTACTTCTGAGATATTCCAGTTAACGTTTTCTGACTCCGGGTAACTGAAATACGGCAAGCGAAATCTTGATATTTCTTTTCTGTTATACTCCTGCAAAAATTCTTATAACTTCCTGGAAAATGAACTTAGTGGGATTACTCAACAGTTTTTTTTTTTTTTTCTTGCTTCAGATACTTACCTTTGGGGTATGCGAATATTGATAAACCTTTTCATCTTTCATTATGTGGACTTCTACATGAATTACCATAATTACAGAGTTTCTTACTTCTTTTGAAGTTCTACAAAAGCTTAGAATTGATTGAAGACTAGAAGCAAGAAATCTCAAATAGTCCTTCATCAGTACTTTCCAGTGATGAGTTCCCAAATCTTTCATCAATCATAATTATGAACTTTCTTTTATTTATTATAAAATATATTTAGTTTGAAAGTGCCATAAATGTATACTCTATAAAATAATAATATTTTAAATTATTGTTATATAGGAAAATGAATTTAAATAGAAGCCATGTATGAAAATTTATAAAGTAGCTAAAATTTTAATTGTGGATAGCAAGAAACATATTTTTTTATGAAAATTAGTGAATTCTATTTGTGTGCATTGCTCTGGGAGAAAGGAAATTTAATAAATTTTATTCCATTACTGTAAGTTTTAGTAATATTCTTAAGTTGCTAATTATTATAAAACATCTATACATGTAGATTTTCTATTGTGTGGACTCCTACAAGGATTAACTATACATAGAGAGTTCCCAACTTTCCCTCAAGCTATACAAAAGCTTGGAATTGATTAAAGATTATAATCAAGAAGTCAGTGAACATTCAAAATAAGATAGGAAATATCGCCTGGCTGGTGTAGCTCAGTGGATTGAGTGCGGGCTGGGAACCAGAGGGTCCCGGTTTGATTCCCAGTCGGGGCACATGCCTCGGTTGTGGGCCAGGTCCCCAGTGAGGGCCATGTGAGAGGCAACCATACATTGCTCTTTCTCTCTCCCTTCTCTCTCTGAAAATAAATAAATAAAATCTTAAAAAAAAAAGAAAGGAGATATCACTGCATACTATAGATTTGAATATTTGTTAGACTTTGCATAAAAATCTGATATAAAATGCACAATATTTTGAATTTTGTAACTCTGAAAACCTTAATCTACTCTTTAATGTCTGGTTTTGTTGAGCATAGAACTTTTATTGCACACTTACCTAAGTATTTCAGAATGAGAGTTATGTCATAACAATGTAGTTTACAAATAAAAATGGAAGTTAGAGATGTGTAGCAATGCATCCAAGGTCAGGTAGTTAATTAGCAGACAGTTAAAATTGGAAAATACTTTCTTGACTTACGTTCTTTTCTCTTTCTGATACATGTAATATTACAGTGCAGTCTCAGTAGCATAAGTAGTGCAACAATCGCTCTTAAAGGAATCAACCCCAGGAATTAGAAAACTCATAGACCATACTATAGGCTGAGATACCTACCTTGAAAATGACTCAGTAAACTTTGTCTGTGATAGACGATGTGTTTATAGTTGTCATTCACCTGGCAAGTAGTTTCCAGGACTGGAGACTTTATCTCCATGTATAATACACAAAATCTCAGGCTGTCAAATCTGTGCGCATCAAAAATGCAGTTACACAAAGTACTATGCTTTCAGAATATACTGCATAACTCTCCTTCACCTTCAGGCATACTTTGGATGGATTCACAAAGCTGGAAAAAGACTTTGTTCCTTCTAACAGTCAGCCAACCCACAAGTAATGTGTATCGGGAGATGAAGTAGAAAGAGCTCAGAGCTCATGCTCCTCTAGGCATAACAGAATCGTTTCCTCCTTATGTCATCTACTATTAAAAGGGCTTAGAGACGATGGCCTAAACTATGGCAAAAACCAGAAATGTTTAACCGGTGTGCCATGGCACACTGGTGTGTGACAAGAATTTCAAAAAATAATGCAATACCTGACTATTTAGTCAGGGGTACTGAACACTTTTCCCTTAGATTGTTAAATTAATAAAGATAACAATACCCAATACAACAATAGCCATCTGGCATGAATCCCCTTTCTTAAACCATAAGTGTCTGTCATATAACAGAGTTGCATCGTATTGGTCATGTTGCATAAATGCATTTAATTGGTTAATTCTTGCTACCAGAACTCCTTATTACAAGTATAGGTGCATGACTTTTCTTAAGTCACTTTGGAACAAAAAGAGTAGGTAATCACTATTATTATTATTTTTTGTAAATAAATCAGAATTATACTTATTTTTTGTCAGATAAGCAAAATTATATTGTTTAATGTGTCACAAAATTTTAGTAATTAGTTCATGTGTGCCATGAGATGGGAATGTTGAAAATCTGCTGTTGTAAACAGTCAGAGAGAATATAATAAACATGCACTTTGTCACAATATAAAGGACAAAGAAGTTTTCCCAAAAAGGCAACTGATGCTTATTTCCTGTCTAATGACAACATAGATTTCAGAGTTTACCAAATCATTTGCTGTTAGATTTAGCAAAATAGTTAAGTACACTGGCTCTGGGACTAGAGTGCCTAGCTCTGATCTTGAGAAAAAAAAATTACAATTCTGTGACTTGGAGAACGTTCCTTAAAACTACTGTATCATTCAGCTCTCTTTTCAGGAAAATGGATCTGATATGGATCTGAAAATGTCTACCTCATAAGGTTATTTTAGTTATTGAATTTGCCACCTGTGCAATACTTCAAACATGCCAGACATATATACTACATGTTCAGAAAATTTTAGTTCTTCTTAGAAATATTTATAGAGCCTGTAACTCAAAAGTTTAAGGGAACACCAAGTAAGCCATGGCATTTGTGTGCAAGGCAGAGCTGTCAGTCCCCACTTTATCATGCCGACTGCTCAAAACAATGTCAAAAGAAGTATGAAAATACAAAATCAAAACGATGTTTATATGCTCAAAAGCAGGAAAAAACCTCCATGATCCAGAAATAAAACAAACCAAAGAAAGTGAATGGCTCTGAAACCACTCGTCTGCAGGGCTCGCAGCTAGAGGCCTGCAGGGGAGCCAGGAGACCCTGCAGGTTTGACTCCACATGGGATGTGGGATACTGGACCCAGGCTCCCTGCTTTCAGCTAATGGCAGCAGAAGGCCTCATGGATGATGGTGAAAAATAACAAGTTACCACCCTAGGGCTTTGACTCTATCAGCAGCCATGAATACAAGGTAATCTAGAACAAGCAGGGAAAGACAAAAACATACTTGAAAGCAGAGTTAACAGTTCCTGCTAGTTTCATGATGGTCTGCAATGGCTATAGACACAGAAGACTTTATTCTAGATTGGGGAATTGCCAGATAGAAAAATACAATATAGCTACCAGGAAGAAAAGAAAGAAAACACACATAAAGAATAACAATAAAAGCAAAACAGAGCAATAACATTTCCTACTCAAAATGAGTTCACAAACCAAAAGTTACATAACACAGAAGGAATAAAGCACTGAAAATATATCCTACAAAATCAACGTGCGACAGAATTCAGTTTCATATGAATTTAATTTGTAAAAAGCAACTTGCCAAATATTTAAAATACACATATTTAAGGAGCTCAAACTGATTATTAAAATCATTAAAAATAAATTGTGAAACTAATATAGGTAGATATGAAAGAAGAACAGATGGAAATAAAAATACAAAGAGAAATTAATATTTAATAAAATCATTTTCATTTGGGTTGCCTGTGAATTGAATTGAAATATAATATTAAATAATTAACTCAAAATTGCAGAGAGATAAAGATCAAATATATTAACGAACAATAATCGAAACAGACTGGGCAGTGCTTACATTTTTTTCAAATAAGAGTTTCAAAGAATATAAGAAATGTCAGCATTACAATGTTTAAAGAAATGATTACCAGAAGTTTAGAGGAATTAGAAAAAGGAGAGAGGAATGAATAAATATAAATCCACACCAACACAATTCATAGAAAAACTGAGGAAAACATACATAAAAGAAGAAAAATTTAAAAAGTACTTAGAGCAGTTTATTTGCAAAAGAACTGCAAGTAGACTAAAGCAGATGTATGAATAGCAACGAGTTTCAATATTTTAATATTTGAATATTTATCAAGTCTACTGTGTGCCTGACAGTGGTATTTATGCCCTGGAGAGAACTATAAACAAAATAGACAGAAACCCCTGCCCTCGTAGAACATATTACATTCTAGTTTGAGAACAAGGCAGTAGTAATGGAATATATGTAAGTTCTAGGGCAAATAACTATGAATGCAGTATGTAAATGATAAGCCATTATAGAATGATAGGAAAACTAAAGATGTTTCAGGCATTTGAAAGTGGAGAGAGTGTATATACTACCAAGTAAGAAATAACAACAGGACCTTTATAAAATCTCAAAATAGTAAGAAACAAAGAAATGATGAAGAAACATGTTGGATCACTCCAACCAATACAGGGAAAAAGTCAATAAAATGTGAACCTTTTTCATGACTTTATTAAGGTAATTACATGGACTCAGTTTCACATGATGGAAGAGGCTGAGGTGCTAACCAGGAGACAGTGAGGCCGTCTAAAAATTAAAGAGAGGAGGAAGCTGTGATGATTTTTTCCTAGATCTGAGAGTCAAACAGAGGAGACTGGGTGAACTGGGAGGAGGTACTGGCACCAGTTTGAAGAAAGTAAGCATCCTGACCCTGTCTGGCAGGAACTGGCCCAGTGGGAGAGGTGCAGTTGCTGCCAGACAGTGTGCATGCAGCGGAAGAAGGAAAGCGCATCAGTCCGTGTTCCCACCCAGCCACAACTAGGTCCTCACTAGGACTCAGAGAAGTCAGCTCCCCTCGCAAACAGAAGTGGAATGTGGAGAGGTAAGAAATGTGTCTAGTAGCCAACAGTGCCAAGCAAGTAAAGAAAAAGAGACCCTGGCCGTACTTGCCCACAACCCAAGTCCATGTGACTAAAAACCTACATGTGAATAGTAAAATTTCAAAAGTGTTAAATAAAACAGTATAATTATAATCTTCACCGGGAAAGGCTTCTTAAAACACAAGGCATGCAAACTGTAAATAAATGGATATATTTTGCTACATTACAATTAAAGTTTACTTTTCTACATGACAAAATGTTTTTGAAAATTCAATTAGATGAAATGTTTTCAAAGCCTCTAACTGCTGATGAATTAATCTCCAGAATATAGAAAATCCTAAAAATTAACAAGATAAATAGACTAATATATAAAGGGACAAACAGGATGAAAGGAACCCAAGGGGCCTATAAAATATATAAACATATTGATACCAAATATTCAATCATGCTGCAGTCATCAGATTGTCGTAAATTAAGGAACCTGAAAACACAAATATTGGTGAAAACGCAGAGCAAAGGACATGCTCATAAATTGCTGCTGGAGTGTCAGAACAATGCTTATGAACAATTTAGTGATGGTGACGTGAGAAATACATTGGGTTGAGGTTCAGGAAGTTTATAGAATTTGCCTGAGTTTCGCAGTCAGTATGTGGGAAACATGACTGAATTGTTATCTTAAATTTCCTTGGCTGCACTCTATAGAATGATGTGAAGAAAGAATTTAAAAATATTCATTGTAAATGACAATAAATTCTGAAATGATGATTGTTTGAATTTTTTAATAAATTTTGTTTGCCAGAATAAGAGGTTGGACAAGCAGAGGGTAGAATTATTTTGAATAGAAGGTAGAAGACTTGAATTGAGGAAATGCTGTTCACCAGAAAATACTCTGTTTTACCTGAGATGGACAAACATTTTTCTCATTTAATAAAGTTCTTTCTAAAAGAGTTTCTTCGAATTTTTAACCTTTCTTCCTGTCCAATTTCTGAGTGTACGTTTTGCATGTCACATATCCTCTTGGCAGATGCGTAGTTCCCTCGCTCAGTCCTTTCGTGAAGTTTGACTGCTTACCTATCTTCTCGTGTCTGGAACTAGGTCTCTCAGAATTACATGGATCTGATGTCTGCCACCTTTTTTCCCAGAACTTGTCTCTCTTATTTTTTATATTCCCAGCCATCTAAATATCTCCTCCTTTACAAAGCCCTTGATTCCAATAGAAATATTTCTTTCCCAGCTAAAGATACAGACATATTCTAACAGACTAAGGGAACCTGTGAGCCTCCGTGCTCAGAAACAGCTTAGGTTTCTGAGAGATTATTTTTTCAGTGCCTTATTTCTGCCTTCTACCACTATTATTCTAATGGAATTGCCTCCAGATCAAAATGAAGCAGAAACACCTAACTCAGATAACTCTACCAGGCCTATTCTCTATCAGGAAATGAAGATCATCCATTTGTCACGGAGCAGTTCCCGTATCACTAATTTGCATTGACTTCAGTTCTGTAACCTTCCCTGAGTTCCTAACTTTTACAAGTCATGCTAAAATATGTGTTTTTAAAAATCTTGTCTTATACAAGGGTAAGAACTGGGTCAAATAGATTTCTAAGGATTCTTTCAGCTCTGTGATGGACATACTATATTTCACTTACTCATTTGTTGCTACTGATCGTGTTATGCAGGGACTTCGGCAAACATTAAGGACCCTCCCAGAGGACCACACTCACTGACTCTGCTACAGCACAAGTCTTCAGGTCGCCTGTATGCATGGCATTAATCCATTTGTCCAGGACAGATTAATTTCCACAGTAAAAACCTCTTTAAAATTATTAATATTTATTGTTAGATTGTTAAATATCTGCATAAATTATGACATGTGTTTCAAAAAAACTTTGCAAAACCACAATATTTCTCCCTGCTAATACTTGCTATTGATAAAGTGAAAAAATATACAAAATTACTAATTATGATCTACTTGTTTGTAATTAAGTCATTCAGAAATGTGTAATTCTATTTTCGAAAATTAGCTGGAGGACGACTCTTTTTTAATAAGATTGCTTTGTCAAAAATAAAAAGGCACACATAAGGTGATTTGTATTTAAATATTTCTCCATATTAGGCAAAATATTCCTTTAATATTAAGTGGTTCATTCTAAACATAATTTATTTTCAGGTTAAGGGTTACCATATTACATGTTTGGGGTTTTTTTTTAGCTTCAAGTTGGCATATCCTGCTAAGTGTTAGAGTATCATCTTATCTTCATGTCATGAATGTGAAGGTAAGCTGAGCTCTCTAACAGGAACTTGCTTCAAAGCCAGCAGGAAGGAGCTCCCTATGGAGCGTGCTTGGCTCAGGACGAACTCCTTCTCTGTGGGTTCTGTAGATTCTTCGTGGGGTGGGAAGGAATGGGCACAGCAGACCCATCCCAGCTGACAAGACACTCACTTTATATATAATCTGGTATTCAGTAGAAGGATGAACTAAAGTCACTTTTTCCCAACTAAAATATAATTTTATCACAAACTGAAAGAATGCCTGCTTCAGCCATTTCATTTATAATTAGACAGTTTTGAAATTAGTAAAAAGAGGGAATGCTACATGAGTGATTGGCCTGTTTGGTCACTTTTTCCAAAAGAAACAAAATCCAGTTAAACGTGCATCTCCGTTACAAAGTTTCAATACACATTCAAAATGATGCCCATTTTAGTCAAAAATTACTGGGCATCTGCTAAATTTTATTTGTGATACTCTAGATACTCTAAGTGGGACTTTTTGAAAGTAACGTTCATCAATTATGAAAGATAAAACCCCAAGCTTTGGAATCAAACTGAATTAAGTTTAAATTTTAACTCTGCCACTTTACTTCTCGAAGCCAGGCATTTCTTTCTTTGAAAACACATCAGTATTGTTTACATTGGTACATTGCAGTGGTGTCAGATTTCACGTGAGGTCACAGATGCAGCACTTAGCACAGTGAACAGAATCCAGTAATTGGTGGAGAACAAATATTTTAATCATTAGTCCATTTGACCTTTATACGGTATAAAAACATTAAGTATGTTGTACTAAGAAATTCTCAAAATTAATCGTGTTTGGTCTGGTGTACTAAGGAGCTTGTTTAGGTTTAGTTGTAGCTTACTTTAAAAAAAGTATAACCAGTCTTGAATTTGTAAGTGCACTTTCTCCTCTGAGTTGATTTTATAGAATTTGAAATAGTTTCCCATGGAAATAACATTGTAAATGTATATTTTTATTTTCCAGAACTAACCCTCAAAAGCTAATGCGTTCAATGGCATTCTGAATTATCACAATAATAGTTTTCATTTCAGTTCTGGTTTCTGTACAGAATAGCATCAACACTAGAAAACTTACTTCTCTACTCCTATTTTTCCTCCGCCTTCTTTTCTTTCTTCTTTGTCTTGCTGTTGTTGTTGTTTAATGTGACTCTAGTCTTTGATTTGTATTCCTCTGCCAGGTTAAACCCCTTCCACTTGCGGCACATTTTACCAAGTTTTCAATAAACCAATACAGTGGCAGTGCCCCCTCCGCTACACTAAAAACTCTACTGTATATTTCAGAGTGCTTCAGTCTCCAAAATTATGTTTCTCAACTCTCTCTTACATAAAAAACATCTCAAGTTAGAAAACTATATGCCTGAAATTAATTCATGGTAAAAGCAGGAGGAATTTTTAGGCTCTTAAACTTTCCAGGGATATTTTCCCTTTAAAAAAAATTCACATTCAGTCCATTGATTCTCTGAATATTAATATGTCAGACATGCTAATATCAATGATATGACCATGGCCAAGGAGTCTTGGGAGAGTAATTTATTGGCATCAAGAGCGACAGAAAGCAGCCAGGTTCTTTGAACGTCTGTTCCTAGAGAGGCATCCCTAAGCTCTTCCTGGTTTTCGCAGATTTATTTGCTGTGCTTGGCATAGAAAGCAAAAGATGTTGATTATTCCAAAGCACAGGGATTCTTTAGGGAGCAAACAGATATTTAGGGCAGTCAATCAGGGAAAAATAACGTCAGAAACCCAAGAGCAAGAGGTCGTGGGAGAAGAAGAGGCAGGTGGCATTCATTTGCATCTAGACTAGTGGTTTGAAGACATATTATTTATATAGATAAATAGACATATCTTCAGGGAATAAAGGTTCTTTTACGGTCAACTATTAAATGTTTATTTTACTCATTCATTAAATCACTCTTTCAAAAATGATGTATCAAGCCCCTCGTGTGCTGTGAACTGAGGCTACAGAGGTGATTAAAACAGGCACTGACTTTCAGAGATCACAGAGTCTAACAGGGAAGACAGATAATTAAACATTTTTATGAACATTTTCATTTTTAATAGTTTTAGATTTACAGGAAAAATACAACCACAGTACAGAGAGTTCCTATATATTCCATACCCCATTTCTCCCATTACTAATATCTTACATTAATACAGCATATTTGTCACAATTACTGAACAAATATTGACATATTTTATTAACAAAGCTCCAAAATTTATTCATATTTTGTTAGATTTTATTTCTATTCCAAGATCCTCTCCAGGATACCACATCACATTTACTTACCATGTCTCCTGGGGCTTGTCTTGGCTGTGAGAGTTTCTCAGGCTCTTCTTGTTTTTGTTGACCTTGACAGTTTTAAAGTATTTTTATTTTCCAAAACTAACTCTAATTGTCTTATACAAGGTCAAACTCATTGCTTTATTGCAATGTGTTTTATGGGTTTTTTGACTATTTATGCAGGAAATTATTCCAGAATTTTAGAAGTAAAACCACAGAAATAAAATTATCACATCAGATGAAAGGAATACACTATCGATATGAGTTATTACTCTTCATGTTCACCTTGATCCCTTGGCCTGAGAGTGTTTGTCAGACTTCTCTGCTATTTAGGGAATCTTTTTCACCTATTTATAATGGAAATTTTCTTTTAAGATTTTATGTATTAATTTTTGGAGAGAGGGGAAAGGAGGGAGAAAGAGAAGGAAACAGCAATGTGTGGTTGCCTCTTGCACACCCCCCACCAGGGATCTGGCCTGCAACATACCCTGACTGGGAATCGAACCAGTCACCCTTTGGTTCACAGGACAGTGCTTAATCAACTGAGCCATACCATCCAGGGCCATACATTATAAGAAAGTTACCAAACAAGAATGTTTAACTATATGGTGGGAAGAATGCTTTTAGCAAGATACAGGGAGTTGTGAAAATATTTAGACAGGTGATGTAACATAACAAAAGGCAACAGAAAACTTCCCCATGGGAAAGTATTCTTAGTTGACATTTAGGATGGAAATTAATCACTCAACAGAATTAGGAGATCGTTGGGGGCAGATTAGGTATGAAATTAGATTTGCAATTTTAATATTTTCTGTTCCTTTTATATACTCTATGATGCTGGAAAAAGGGGGTGGCACATGGAGGTGAGGATGGCCCAAATCCATTGTCCTTACTTGTTTTTAATTTTTAAAATTTTATTAAATTTATTGAGGTGACATTGGTTAATGAAATTATATATGTTTTAAGTGTACATTTTTATGATATATGACTTTCATATTGCATTGTGTGCCCACCACCCAAAGTCAAATCATCTTCCATCACCATTCAAGGTCTCTAAGGAAATAAACCAGCCATTGTTAATATAGCGAGAACTCTTTGTACACCATCAATGTAACCTGGCAGCCAAGGAGAGTGGACTGGAATACGCATGTGTGAACAATGATGGCTTCACTGTACTAGTCAGCGGAGGGTGGCAGATGCTGTTGTGTGAGTGTGTGTACTGTGTAGCCGTCCTGTTCAAAATGACTGAGCAAGTAAAGCAGCAAATCTGCATCAAGGTTTGCGTTAAACTTAAACATTCTTCCATGGAAACTATTCAGTTGCTGTAGCTATGGGCGACTGGTGATTGGCAGTTTCACCACCACACTGAGCCTCCTCATGTATTATGTCTCCTGCAGTTTTTTGGCAAAACATCAAATCATTCAGGTGACTCAGCCTTCCTATAGGGCGTGGGTTTGGTCCCCTGCAACTTCTGGCTTTCCCCAAAACTAAAACCACTATTGAAAGGGAAAAGATTTCAGACCACCCGTGAGATTCAAGAAAATACGATGGGGTAGCTGATGGAAATTGGGAGAACTGTATGAGATCCTAAGGCACCTACTTTGAAGGGGACTGAGGCATCATTGTCCTATGTACAAGGTTTCTTGGATCTTATATCTTCTTCAATATATGTCTCTATTTATCATATTACATGTCTGGATACCTTTTGGACAGACATCATATATTTGACTCCCACCCCCCCTTCCCTGTGGTAATCACTATATTATTGTCTGTGTCTATGAGTTTTCCTGTTTTTCTTGTTTGTTCACTTACTGCTTTCAGTTTTATATCTCACATATGACTGAAATCGTATGGTTCATGGACATAATATGAATAGGAGAAATGAATAATTGCCAAAATTTGCAATTGTTTTATCATACAGCAGAAAATATTACAATCCTACTACAGAAGAGGCAATCTTATATTTTGTAAGTAATTTAATGAGCATAATCAGACACAGCTCAAGGAACTTTAAGGTTATAAATACAAACATACTCAAGGACTTGGTGTTCATATTCTATTATTTAACTACCTATGTAGACATAAGTCAATAAGGCTAAACAGGTTACTTCTCACATACCATAAAAACGATGTTATTTGAGAACATAAGGAAGGATTTGTGCAGAACAGAAATTGTAATGGAATATAACTCGTTTTCTTAAAATAACATCCTCTAAAACCTGCTTTGGCATTAATTGGGCTTGTATGGGATGAAGAAGATAAAAAATAAAGCTAGAATTCACAACAGTCATAAAGAATACGAATTTGTGAGGGGTAGGGCTGAGAAATTGGCATTTTGAACAAATTCACAAGAAGATTACAAAAGCTATAAATATTGAGACCCTCTGGAGCTGGATTCCAAAATGTAGTAACAGCAAGAAAAAAAGAAAGAGAAAACAGTGAAGAGAGTAGAAAAGTAGAAAAAGAAGTTATTTATTTATTTAATTAATTATTTAGGTGAGAAAGGAAGGAGGTCTTCATTTACGTGCTCCACAATCTGGGAGAATGGCAGACTCTGTCTCAAAGGCCATCCCCTCCAGGAAGCCCAGAGGAAACACCAGTCACCCTCAGCCAGGACAAAACCAAAGGCCGTGTCCAGAGTTCCTTCTCCCATTTTAAGTACCATCCCCTGGGAAGTGTTGGCAGCTTCTGAGTGGTCGTCCAGACAGCACAGCTCTTCTCCCATATTCTTAATTTATTACTACCTGGTGCATTCAGAGCTCCCAAGAATTTAAGAAATAGTCAGAAATGAACTTTTTATATAATAGTAAATGAGTGTATACATCCAAAGGTAGTATAAGTGCATATTGAGTAATGGATTTTAAATTTATTATTTTTTTATTTTTGTTTATTGAATTTATTGGGGTGACATTGGTTAATAAAATTATATAAGCTCCTGGTATACAATTATATAACACATCATCTGTACATTGTACTGTGTGTTCAACATCTTGAGTCAAGTCTCCCTCCATCACAATGTATTCCCTCTTGAGCCCCTTTTACCTCCCCTCACCCCCAATTTCCCTCTGATAATCACCATACTGTGTTTTACTTTTTGTGACAGCATAGATGGACCTGGAGAATATTATGCTAATATTCCAGTTAGGGAAACTGTAATAATCCAATTAGAGAAAGACAAGCACCATATGATTTCACTTATATGTGGAATCTAATGAACAAGATAAACTGAAAAAATAGAAAAAGACTCATAGATACAGAGCACAGACAGTCAGCTGTCAGAGGTCAGGGTTTGGGGCCTGTGTGAAAAAGGTGAAAGGATTAAGCAAAGAAAAAACAAACTCATAGTCACAGTCATGGCTTTTTTTTTTATCATCAGAAGAATGGAAATCTATGAGTTCAGTGGTCAAGCACACAGGTATTCTGTGGGAAACGGTGAGGAAACAGAGGATACTGAAATATTAATAAAAATACAGCTTTATTTTCTGCAAACATTAGTGAAATTTTAACTATGTACAATTCATTATAGAAACAAAAAATTATGCTTCAAAATGGTTTTGTAAATGTCAAATCCTGAGGGAGCACAGTTAAAGTGTGATTGATTATTCAAGGATATTTTCATCCATATGCACACTTTATTGTTTTGATACTCAGTACTCCACCTCTAGCAAAGCCTTTTTCCTCAAACTCATGCTACCTTTCTTAAAAAATTCAGACTCTAGTGAGAAAACTGGTGAAGCCCCCAGGGTAGCCTGTTGTCCTGACACTTGTTTAGCTTCCCCTTCCACTTTCTCCCTTTCACATGATCTGATCCATGGCTTCCTGTCTATCTTCCAAATAACAGTGCCTGCCCCTTACTCTTGATGCTCAGCCTCAGCTGCTTCGTTAAGCCCGCCCTTTTTTTTTTAAAGATTTTATTTATTTACTTTAGAGAGAGGGGAAGGGAGAGAGACAGAGAGGGAGAGAAACAGAGAGGGAGAGAAACAGCAATGTATGGTTGCCTCTCACATGGCCCTCACTGGGGACCCGGCCCGCAACCCAGGCATGTTCCCTGACGGGGAATCGAACCGGGACCCTTTGGTTCCCAGCCCGCGCTCAATCCACTGAGCTACACCAGCCAGGCCGCCCTTAACTTTTGTCAGAAGCATTTACAGAGTTCTGTTCTGAATCAATTCCATGCTGCTCTAGTCTGAAGTTCTCATTCTTTCAACAAGTAGTCATTAAGCACTAATGCCAGCAGATTTCAAGCTCAGCCCTAGAAAGGCAGACATCTAATGACCAGCTGAACCTGAAAGAATAATTTAACTTTGATAAACCCCATATTTGTCTTCTGAAAAACAGATATAAGTATGCTATATTGTAGGATTTAGTGAGAATTTCATAAAATAATAAATGTAAAATGAGAAGCTCAGTATATGATGCTAATAGAAGACAAAAAATAGTGGAAGCTATTATTGGCATGGTAAAATATTAACTTCTATAAAATATTAGAAATGTGAGATTCGACTGAATGTCTTTCTGTGTTATTAACTGCATCACTGACCGATTTGTGCCATGATTTGTTTCCTGTCCTTAAAAGTCATTCAGAACCACAGTCTCTCTAAGATTTAAGCCTACCTTGACCATTTAATCTTGTTAGGGTCTCCAGTCAAATCCACATTATATTAGGATGACCAGAACTATGATACTTTTAGTCAATGTAACCCACAAATAATCAGTGTTATTTTACTAACGAAAATTTTAAAATATGAGCAATGTTTTCAATGTTTGTAAATTACATATTGATACATGGAAATTGCCTTAAGATGCATGTAAGTTTTTAAAAAATATTTCATTGTCGCATCATATTAGGAATAATAGGAATAAAGTGATTGATATGTTGTATGAGGAAGGATATGCATAAGGTTGTTGACACCATTGATGTTCGCCACACAGAGCCAACGCACATGCATTCTAATGAGAAACAGCTTATTGCGTAATATCTCAACTTTTATTTAATGAGCGGTGGTTTGTAATGATTTGAGAGCAATCTTGAATCATTTACAGAGCAAAAAGTCATTTATTATTGTAATGAGTATGACTGTTAGACTTATAAATGTTCGCTAATTCTGTATTCCATTAACTTTACTTAAACCCTTGAATTACGGTGCTCCCATATAGGAAACAATATTGTCAGCTTTACCCAGAGTGCCATCTATTGGCTCTGCTGTCTCAAATTAAACCGATCTAAATGTGCTGCTTAACATAACTAATTTTAACTCAAACTATATCATATATTAAATATTATTTGTTTTTTTCCAGTTTTTCTTAAAAAAAAGGTGAAATAAAACAACTATAATAAGGATAAGTAGAAGTGACATTATAAAATACAGGCAAGGCATTATATATATATAGAAATTTGCAAAGCTGTGGAATTTTGTGACAGTGCAAAGGAAGTTTATTAGTGTGTGTGCAAATCACAAGTAAAAATTGCGAGTTGGAAGGCACAGACGAGTCAGTGTGATAGGCAAGCATTTGGGGCACAGTGGTCTGAGAATATATATATGAAAACAAAAACTTCACCAAAACTCTGACAGTTTTCCTTATTATTTAGCTTTATAATCAATTAACTCTAAAATCTGAGGGAAATACCCAGCCCAGTTTATTTGTTCTCTTTTTTTTCACTACATAATTTATTTATCTTGCAAGTACTTTTAAGTATAGTATGTAGCATAGCATGGTGTTTTGGAAAGCATTGGCATATTTTATTTTTTAATATTTTATTGTTTATGCTATTACAGTTGTCCTAATATTCCCCTCTTTGCCCCCTTCCACCCAGCCCACCCCGCTTCACAGTCAGTCGCCACACCATTGTCCGTGTCCATGGGTCCTTCATACACGTTCTTTGACTAATCCCTTCACTTTCTTTTAGTTGGTTCCCCCCTTCCCCTTTTACAGCTGTCAGTCTGCTCGACGATTCTGTGACTCTGGTTCAATTTTGCTCATTAGTTTGTTTCGTTCACTAGATTTTTACTTATAAGTGAGATCATACGGTATTTGTGTTTCACTGACTGACTTATTTCACTTAGCATAATAGTATCCATTTCCATCCACACCGTTGCAAAGGGTAGGAACACCTTCTGTTTTACTGCTGTGTAGTATGCCATTGCGTAAATGTACCCGTTTTTTTAACCACTTATTTACTGTTGGGCACTTAGGCTATTTCCAAATCTCAGCTATTTTAAATACCACAGCTATGAACATAGGGGTGCATACATTCTTTTAAACTGGTGTTTTGGGATTCTTAGGGTATTTTCCCAGCAGTGGAATCACTGGGTCAACCTGGCTTATCTTTGTCTTATGTGTACAGTTCCGATAGGGTTCATTGGCTAACCTATTTTGTCCTATTAGAATGAAAGAGAAACACTGCAAAACTTAAGGCACTATATAAACATAAGAGATAATTGTGAGATCAAAATAGAATTTACTAAGAGGTAATATGGAAAGTACAGTATTTGGCCCATTACACAATAGCCTTCAAACAATGTGTATATATGCCAGGCCACAAAAGATTATCTTCTAATAAAGGCATGTCTTGGGGTATAGATATCTCTTTGTATATTTATTCATCTAGGTTTATTATTCTAGGGAATTTTCTCACAAGTACTGATGGGTACCACTATTAATTGTCATGTCTTTTAATTTTATATGATTTGATGAGAAAGAGGCTACCACTAGATTCAACCTTCAACAACATAACTTGCAATAACATTTCATACCAATATTAAACTTTTGTTTTCTCTCTTCCCTCTTACATTCTCCGTGGGGGTTTCTTTGAGTCTCAAGCAATTATATCACATAATAAATCAGTGATTTGTAAACATAGCTTAGCATGGTTTGGTTTTAGTGCTTTTAAGTGGAAATAGTTGTGTATGTTTATCATTTCAATAAATACTGATTGTTCCTCTGGGATCTCACGTATTCACCTGCATCAGGGTTTGGAACTTTTCACACGTAGTCATTGCTTAAGACACCTAAATCTAATCAAGAGAAATCTTATCTTCCACCTTTTTAAACTCTGATATAAGACTCAAAAACTTCATTAGTTTTCTGAAATTTCATACTTGATTCCTCAGAGTACCAACTCTTTCTTATCTACCCGAGTCTACAAAGAGCTCAGTCTTACTGGCTTGAAGAAAAGTGTGCAAAAGGATCTTTCTTTACTGAAATTAATAGAACTTCGATTTTATTTTACCTGAATATTAAGTAAACTTCTATTAATTTTCTGATCTAAGCATTTTTATTTGTTGCTAATTTTTATAATCTTGCTATTATTTATTAAGAAATTGAAAATACATTATACTCTGAGAATAATAAAATATTGACATATCTAACAAATGTTTTCATTTTAATTTGAAAATGCATATTCACATAAATATGTCTAATTTATTGAACCAATAACTTGGACACATATTCTGAGATAGGATCTCTTTCTGTTGAGAAAAAATATGAAATGAACAATTCAATAATCCTGTCTTGATTTTCTAAGACAGATAGATAATCACAATATAGGACTGTAGACAAAATTAGGTTAAATTATCAGTCAATATCACCAAAAAGATAAGTTATAAGAATAAAAATAATAATAAGAAGAAGGCATATAATATAAATAAATATGGCAATTATAAGTAAATAATAATAATACCAGAATAAATTGTTTCACATACAACTGTAAGCCTATTTTTGCCACCTACATTTTAATGACCATGAAGATGCTAACGTAAAGGTTGTTTTAAAGATTTTCTAAAAGATAACTTTGAAAAACATAAATTTAAAATGTCACTCATTTTTAAACCAACTACATATTAATCATTTTTATAATTAATAAGACTAAATTAAAATAACTCTAATGAGATCTGATAGCTAAAAAGTATACATTTATGCATAGTGGACAATTATAAAAGAGCATCTACTTACATATATAATGTTAATACCAAATATTAAAGCAAACTGATTTCTTACTATACAAAAGTCCTTAGTGATATCAGAGCATTTTTCCAGAGATTAAAAGGGAATAACATCTAATAACCAGTATGTAGATATATGTCACCATCTTGAAAAGTCTATCTGTGAAAAAGGAAATTCCTTGGGTAACAGGACACATTACTTGTAGACACATATGTGTAGGGAAAATTGATAAGAACTGAAAAAAAAAGAGAAGACTCCAATGTATTGGCAGAGATACAGTTTAAAAGTGAAGTAAAATCAAAATTAATTGACATGCAGATAATGAATGAATGAACGGGTTGTAGATCAGGGCTCATTTCATAAGGTAGCTCAGACACAGCGCTCACACCCATAAATCCCTGTAACTCTACCTTTGTGATGCTAGGTAGTGAATGGAGAGGACACTGTTTTATGATGATCACAGAACCCTTACCGTGACACAGTGGAAGAGTGGCTTAGCAGTCCACTACTCTTTGCACTAAGGAATCAAGAAAGGAGAAACGACGGAGAGGTCATCGGTTGCTTCTCTCTCAACACCTGGCAGGACCATATGTAAAATATTTATGCAGTATTTGATTCTGGAAATGAAAGTAAAAAATATGTGGTTTGATAAATGTGGGACAATCTCACCTGACTTTTGGAGGGAAAACTTTTTGCTTCCCCCTTTTACCTTTTATCATGTTTCAATGGCGTAAAATATTAAGATTACAGCTAAAAGTGGAATGGGATGTAGTTATTTTAAATGTGATTGAAAAGTGAAGAAAGATGAGGAAAAAACCTCTACCTAATTTAAATCAACTTTTTCTTTAAATACTTTGTTCTAATGAACAAAGTATTATTTGAAAAAAAATAACAGCAGCAGAGAATAATTATTATTTAACCCATTCCAATTGTTCTTCAAAGTAAAATCGGTATTAGGAGAGTCAGAAATACACAAAGGAAATAAAGAATTTAAAATATCGGTCAATTAAAATTAACATGCAACAATTGAAAAACAGTATAGCATAGCTGGAAAAGTGCTTAGCTCTGAGACAAGAGCTCTAAGTTGTGGCTCTTCTAATTAGTATATTGGCATTGTTTATTATATATTGTCATTGTTTGACAATAAGAGCTCTAAGTTGTGGCTCTTCTAATTAGTATATTGGCATTGTTTATTATATATATATATATATATATATATACACATACATATATCAGTTCCTTTTGATTAGCATTCTCAAATAAATGGAATAGACTGGATATCATTTAAGACCACATTCTAACATGATACATAGGTATATCAAGGATTTGTAGACATAGATTAGAATGATCAAAATTCTACTGAAATAATCAGAAAATAGTTTATAGGTAAAATCCAAGTTTTTTGACTTATTGGAATCTCAGAGAGGAGCTATAAATTTTACATGTATTATTTTTTTCTTAGTCGACATAGAATATAATATTAGTTTCAGGTGTACAACATAGTAATTCAACATCTTATGTAACTTATGAAGTGATCACCACAAATATAGTAATCTTCCATCTCCAAGGTTCCTGGCTGAATGTACCAAAAAGAAATAGTACTTTAAATCAGAGGCAATGCTCTTCAGATTTTAGTAACTTGGATTTTGGAATCATCTAAAATGTAAAAGTATGCTGCCTTGCACCAACCTACATATAAATATAATACATTTTGTGATTAATATATTAGGTGCCTTCTCTTTGAATCATTGTGCAACATAAGTAATAAATCCATTTAATGTGTATGTTTTGAAAAATAATAATTTAAATTCTGTATGAGCTACAGTTTTATGACGAAATAATAGACTCGATGTTGACTACATCTAATAATGGTTATTTCTGGTGGGAAGGTTTAAATTATCTTATAAACGAAAGGAGAATAGAGAAGAGCTACTGAAGGCTACTCCACGTGGCCAGAGGTCAAGGAAGAGATAGGGCTCCTATCACCCACAGAGAAAGAATGAAAGCAAACCTGGTCTGTAATGAATGGCAGTGATGAGACTTGTGCTGATGCACTGCAGTGCCAGTGAAAGCTTACGTGTTCTCCTCAGTTAAAAACATATTCAAGTATATACCATGATTCACTGTGTGGATGGATTGATTCCATAAAGAGAGGCATATTTCCTATGATATATGGTATCTTGTTAGCTTTTCTTGAAATGTTATATTCTTTTGTCTTTATAAAGCAATGGGTTTTAGAAAATTAGAATGATACTTCTAATAAAGGACTACAGTATGGAATATTTAAAATTCTGATGTAGCTATACTTTCTTAGCATGCTTATAATTAAATTTAATGACATATTGAGTAGCTATATTGACATTCTTGGCTTAAATAGTATTAAAAATTTTATAGGCTTATGGCTGTGGGTGGATTTATTTCATTTGTGTTAAACTTGATGAAAAATAGTGATTTTATATTTTATTCTTCTCCCTCATAAGCAATATTCTAAGTGATGTCGATTATGTTTCAGTTGAAATAATGGTGTCAGTTTTATATTTACTTTCATTACTAATCATGATCTTTTGGAAACAAAATATGAGGCATATAAATGTGTAATTCTGGAATGACAGATAAATAATAACATATTATCAAACAAGATAGTTTGAATTCAAAATTATTATAAGGATTGTGGTGGTTTCTATAATTGAATGATACCGATTTTGAAAACTTTACTCTGAAGAACATATTTAAAAATAGAAGGACAACTATGGTCCCAGGGTTATAATTTTCATAGTCCTCTTGGACTAATAGTATCCAAATGTTACATAGTACCATTTAATACAGTAAAATTCAATCAAAAGCTAATTTGATAAAAATATGATTTATTAGAAAGACTATTTCAAAGAATAACCTTTCTTTATAAGGCAGTAAAGTAGCAGAGTTTATATAATATATTATCATTATGTCCAAATTTGACTTACAGTAAACTTTGTTTGGCATTTAGCTATATGACTTTGTAATATATTTTGGATAGAAACCCTTTGTCAAAGCATTGTTTGCAAATATTATCTTCCATTCTATTGGTTGCCTTTTTGTTTCCTTGGTTTTTTTTCCCTTATGCAGAAGTGTTTTAGTTTGATGTAGTCTCTGCATTTATTTCTGCCTTTATTTCCCTTGCATTTGGGGTCAAATTCATAAAACCTCTATAAGACCAAGGTCCATAAGTTTAGATCTATGTTTTCTTCTATGTAATGTATCATTTCAGATCTTATGCTTAGGTCTTTGATCCATTTTGAGTTAATTTTTGTGCATGGAGACAAAGAGCAGTCTAGTTTCTTTCTTTCGCATGTGGCTTTCCAATTTTCTGAGCACCATTTATTGAAGAGAGCTTCTTTTATCCATTGTATGTTTTTGGTTCCTTTGTTGAAAATTATTTGCCCACGTACGTGAGATGTTTTCCTGGGCTCTCCATTTTGTTCTATTGGTCTATGTTGTGGCAGTGATTTCCACACACGTGTAAACACGCAGTCCTGAGAATTTACACATTTTGAGCACAGCTCCGTGTGATTCCTGTGTGAGCAAGTGTGGATCATGTCTGTGGAATGGGAATTCTCTAATAGGAATTTGGCAAAGATGTATCTTAAAAAATTCTGGCTTGCTGATCCCTGAATATTACTTTAATCTGGTCCTG
>PVJI01020251.1:0-29403 GCA_004026765.1 Micronycteris hirsuta | reverse complement strand
TGGGGCACAGAGCAAGTAGCATAAATGGGAAGTAGACAACAGACAGGGGGAGGTTAGAACAGTATAGGAAGTACAGGAGCAGAAGGACTTATGTGTATGACCTATGGACAAAACTAAAGGGAGGGGAAAGGGGGGTAAGGGGGAGGGGGGAAGAAGGGGGGAAGTGGGGCAACTGTAACAGCATAATCAATAAAATATAGTTTAAAAAAATAAATAAAAAATAGCCTTTCAATTTTAAAAAAGCAATGAAGTACCGGTACATGCTAGAACATGGATAAACTTTGAAAACATTATATCAAGTTTAAAAAAAAGCCAGACACAAAAATAATCCATATACTTTATGATTCCATTTATATGAAATATTGAAAATAAGCATATTCATAGGACACAAACCCCTTAGCAGTTGCCAGGGGCTGCGGAGAAGGAAAAAAAATGGGTTGTGACTGCTTAATGGGGATGTAGTTTACTTTGAAGTGATGAAAATATTCTGAAACTAGATAATGATGGTGGTTGCCCAATATCATGAAAGTATAAATACCACATAACTGTACACTTTAAAATGGTTAAATGATGAATTTTATGTGGTAAAATGATGTATTTTACAATTGAAAAAATTAAAAAACTAAATAAAATAAATGTGTGCATACTTGTGGAAGAGTAATACATAGCTTCAAACTTAAATTTAAGTGTTTAAAAAGAGAAAGAATATGGCTGGGAAGAAACTCCAGAATGCTGCGATGAATGGTCTTCGAAGAACAGAAAAACTCTCTGATGATTGTCAGCTAGAAACCTGCAGCGTGCCGTTTGCAGGTGCTCCTCATTCTCACTTCAGGAGAGTTTAGGGTTCTTGAGCTTTCAGTCAAGATGGAGGCCTAGCTAAACACAGCTAGCTTCCTCATACAACCACAGCAAAAGTTACAAAATAAACTAAATTACAAAATAACTATCACCCATAATCGTCAGAAATTTGAACTGTGTGGAAGTCTGACAACCAAAGAATTAAAGAAGGTGCATTCATTGGATGGGTAGGAGGGACGGAGATGCAGAGACATGGAGATGTGGACTGGGCAGTCCCACACCGGTATGGTGGATAAAAATTGGGAAGGATACTTCATAAGCAAGGGACCCCAGCCCCACATCAGACCACCCAGCCCAGGGTTCCAGTGCCAGGAAGATAAGTCACCATAACTTCCAGCTGTAAAAACCAGTGGGGGTTGGTGTGGTGGAAGAAACTGTGGGATTCTCAGGTATCTCCTCTTAAAGGGCCTGAGGTGAACTTAGGAATTACGCAGACTCACTCCTCTGGGCTCCAGCACCAGGGCAGCAGCTGGAAGGGGACCAGTGACACACAGGGAGAAGCTGAAGTGTCTGGTATAAGGGCGAGAGCTGAGGGGCAGCTTCCTCCTGGACAAAACTCCAGAGGCTTGGCAGCAGACATTGTCCCTTCTGAGCACTCACCCACAAGAGCCACAGAGCAGTAACATCATACCTGAGACTCCATCAATCTAGTTCACATGGGTTGTACTGCCCTGGTGGTTGCTTAAGGCTCTGCCCCGTCTAACTTATGGTGTGCATTTCTACAATAAGCCACGCTATTAAGACAGGGGTCAAAGCAGCTCTACTTAATACGCGGAAACAAACACAGGGAGGGTACCAAAATGAGGAGACAAGGAAATATGGCCCAAACGAAAGAACAGAACAAAACTCCAGAAAAAGAACTAAAAAAAGTGGATATAAGCAATCTATCAGATGCAGAGTTCAAAACACTGGTTATTAGGATGCTCAAGGAACTCATTGGGTACTTCAATAGCATAAAAAAGACCCAAGCATAAGTGAAGGTTACACTAAGCCAAATAAAGAAAAATTTCCAGGGAATCAACAGTAGAGTTGATGAAGCCAAGAATCAAATGAATGATTTGGAACATAGGGAAGAAAAAAACACTCAGTCAGAACAGTAAGTAGAAAGAAGAATCCAAGAAAACAAGGATAGGGTAAGGAGCCTCTGGGACAACTTCAAATATACCAAAATTCGAATCATAGGGGTGCTGGAGGTGATAAGAAAGAGGAAGAAATTCAAAACTTATTTGAACTGAGGGGAAGATGGAGGTGGCAGGGTAGGTGGGAGCTGACCCCACTTTCTGGTACACCCAATTGGAACACCTAGACGATCTTCTGAAGAACAGAGTGAACAGCCAGTGGAATCCCAGCTGATGTGAAGTTTGGAAACCAAAACCGGTAGAGGATGTTGAAAGACAGAGGGTATATGGATTGCGTTGGGATAGGCCCAGGGACCAAGGCTGCTGTCTGTGGTCCATGGGCTGCACCTGCCGCTGGGGTCTGTGGCTGCCGCAGGAGCTTTAGAGGAGAGCTGGATCGCCAGGAGAGACCTGGATGCTTGAAGTCACTGGGGGCAATACAGACACAGTGGGAGATGCACAGAGATTGTACTCCCCCACTGGGGCTGTGGTCGCCAGCTAGGACACTGCCAGAGAAATTGGGGAGCTGGGTGACACCCGGAGAAGGGAGAAGAGTTGGGCTGTGTGAAAAGCCCCACACTTGTTGAGAATGACAAGCGCAAACAAGAGGAATTTACTCAAAAGAAGAAAAGGCTGTCAACAGCTCTTTAAGGAACCCTTGCACAGCGGCTGGGACAGCGGAGAGGGAGGAGGAGGGATGCAATTTTCTCCTAATCACGGGGCCTCGAAGACTGATCAAAGTGGGGCAGGAGGGGCTCAGAGGGGGAGCCCTCCCCAGAGAGACTTAATTTAATAGCGGAACTAAACTGCCCTAAAGCAAGTTCAAGAGTATGCAGCACCCAGGCCAGCAAAGAGGGAGGAGGCAGGTGAGAGTTGCTCCTAGTCAGTGCACCTCCGGCTGGCACAGCGTGGTGGGTTAAAGGGGCCGGCCTGGCACAGATGGACAGTGGGGGCCTGGCAGCGCTCTGAAGGCCTGGGCTGGAGGCTGGGCACCTGTGAATACTGCAGCCCAGACCTGGCCCCCAGCCTCCAAGACCACAGGAAAGGAAAAAAGCAAAGCCCAGCCCCCCTCTGCCTACAGCATCCAGGAAGACCAGCAGAACTTGCTTAGCAGGTTTCAAGTCAGGAGGAGGCTTCTTTTTTCCTCCAAGAGTGAGACAATGAGACCTGGAGCTGTGAAAGGACCAAAGACAGATCCAGAGAGGGAGCATGAGGCAAACTTCACTCTGCTATCCTGTAGAACTTGCATTTTATTGTTTATTTTTATTATTTTTTGATATTTTTGATTATAATTTTTTATTTCTCCTGTTTAGTTTTCTTTGTTTTGTTTGTTTAATTGCATTGTTTGACTGGTTTTCCGTGTTCTCTCTTTCATATTGCATTTTAATTTTTCTTCTTTCACTTTACTTGTATTCCAATAACACACTACTTTTGATCGTGGACTTTGTATATTCTTGTTCAAGTCATGGTGCCTGTCATATGATTGTTGTTCCAGGACTGCTGTAGGTAACTATTCCATACGATTATAAATACTGCACAGCACCCCTCCCTGATCCTAGCCCAGTTCACTGTCTCCTGGAACTCTATTACCGTTGTGGTTAACTCTATTCTCCAGCACACTGCGCCTACTTTCTATCCTTTCCTCTCACTGGATCTCATAATCTGACCTCCCACAAGTGCTCTGTTTTCTGGATTCAACCCACAAGTCTCACCCCCCGACCCCCCCGCAACAAGAGTCTCATTTCTTTTCCACCTTTTAGAAAAAGTGACAAGTTGGGTGAAATATCACGGTTATCAATGTGCTTCTCCAAAGGGTCTCCTGTTCTCTACTTGTTGGTACTTTAAATCCCATAGAATACTGTCCTGCTGTCTTAGTCCACTTTGTCTTGTCTTCTCCCTGCCACTGATCACATACAACAGGGGTGTCAAACTCATTTTCACGGGGGGCCACACCAGCCTCTCAGTTGCCTTCGAAGGGCCGAATGTAGAGCTCCTTGCCCCTAGTTAAGGAGTAGTTACATTTATACAGTCCTAAAATTACATTCGGCCCTTTGAAGGCAGCCACTAGGCTGATGTGGCCCCCGGTGAAAATGAGTCTGACACCCCTGGTCTAGGTGATCGACGTAGCAATTCTTCTCTCCAGCGGTTCCCTTAGAAGTTTCTGCTTGTAGAAGCCCCTGGCAATGCTAAGATACCATATTGCTTCTCTTCCAGTTTTCAGTGTATTTCAGGAATCAAGACCAATAATTTTACATTAACAGCCCCTGGGGTTGTGTTTATTTGAACACTATCTCCCAAGAAGGTGGCCAGCCTGGTGAAGGCATGCATCCTTCTCCAAAACACATTCACTGTGCTTCCAGATGCACCCACATTGTCAACTCAGCGCAGCCTTCCCTGCAGCCTTGACCTGAGACCTTTCCTCTCATGGAATCAGGACAGAGAGGGAAACGGGGCCAAGAGCTGCACAGAACAACGCCAGCAGTTACAGCTCCGCCTCTTCAACAAATACGTCCTCATAGTTCCAACTCAAAGCACTTGAGAGAGGTACCAGTTAAGAAGTCTTGCTCCCACTCCTACACCCATCTACCCCATTTCTGCCCTCTACCCACCGTGTGTATCTTCCAATGACGCTTTCTGCAAATATGACAGATCCTCCTCTGCTCCACACCTTTCAAACCACCTCGTGCAGAGCTCTGTTACCCTTGTTCAGCTCTCTCCCCTCAGCAGCTCCTTTAGGAAGCCAGGGGGATTAATTTGCCACGGTCACCTCCACACACGCATGTATGTGGTTGAAATGCCTCCTACAATCCTGTGTCTAGAGCAGACGGTGACAAGCTTAAGCTAATTAATTAACGTTTGAAAGTGGAGATGTCCCACGTGAAACAGCATTTTCCAAAATGTGTTAATGCCGGGAGGTTCTTTCGAATGAGATCGTGCGAAGTCCAGTTGCAAACCCCAACTTCACCCTCGACAGCTCTACTCCCAAGACTTTCTCAGTGTTAAAAAAAAGTGTGACTACATTGCCTGAGAATATGGTTTTAATAAAACTAAAATCAGTCCCAAGCCCTGATGACATATTTCTAAATCGTATACACTTCCCACATCGTACTCTGTAAATTAACATATGGCTAGGTTCTTCAAATGTTCCTTAGGTCGCTGAACATAAAAGGGTGGTCTGTGTCATGTTCCAATTTATTATTTTGTCTAAATCCCATATCCTTCTTTGGCTACCTGATCTGTAAATTTTACATTACCTAATATACAGGGCCCGGCAGAAGTAGTGCCTGCTTGAGAGTGGTTGGTAGAGTAATAAGATGGATGTAATGATTTATAGTTTTAATTTGAGCATTTCACATAAAATGTTCTATGGTGTGCTTGAGCATGATATTGTTATGTTACAGAATTGCATGCTTATGGTTTTGTAATAAAAGACATTACAATAAAAAAAAGAGGCATTATTTGCGCCAGACCCTGTACTTGTCTGTTTCTCCTGCAGGCTACATTTTTTTGCTCTACGCTTGGTAAATGGAAGATCATGAGCTATCGCCTCTTTGTGGATTTTGAGCATCATCAAGTGAATTCTACCTTCCAGGTAAAAATGGTAGACTAAATATCTAATTTCGCCCTGTCCCAAAGCCTCAATAAACCAAGGCAAAATGACTTAAAAGATATATGGAGAAAAAAGAAGTACTGTATTTTTCGGACTATAAGACGCACTCCCCCACAATTTGGGAGGAAAATGGGGGTACGTCTTATAGTCTGAATGTAGCTTACCTGAGTTCTGTTTACATTTACATTGGTGAAATATTATGTTACTTATGTTATTAAATATTTTATCACATTTTTTGCTTCAAATTTTTTTCCCTAGTTTCCTCCTCTAAAACCTAGGTGCATCTATGGCTTAATGCCTCTTTTAGTCCAAAAAATACAGTAATAGCAAAATCCTGGCCCTGGGTAGCAGGGACTCAGTGGTATCAGTGGTAGCTGGCTTTGGAGGGACAAGAAATCCCATAAAAGCAACAGCTGAGAGCCAGCCCCCACACACCTGGGTTCTGAAAGGCTCCAGAAGTGGTAGATGTATGGGACCTAGGAATCTGGGGTTCGAGGGCCCAAGACCCAGGGCCAGGGGGAGATTCCCACTCCTGTTCCACACTGCTCAGTCACTGCTTCTCTGGACCCCAGCACTCCCCGAAATCCGAAGACTCTAATACACCAGGAGAGTCCCCAACAAACCACCACCTGCCTTTACCAGTCACTCTTGGTGAAGCTCAGAATTAGCAAGCCAAACCCACACATGCAGAGGCTCTGGTAGCTCTTTAATTTTCTGACTTTTAATCGTGAGTAGGCAACCAGAAATTATGAACATATGAGCATAGCCTTTACTATGAAATACAGAGATAAAAACAGACAAATTAAGAAAAAAAAACCCTGGAGGATACAGAAACTAGAGGGAGAAACCCCACTAACACCAAAAATAAATAAACAAACTCACTACGATCAATATCCTATGAGAAGACATTATATCCAAGAAACAAGATGTTACTTTTTATATTTATTTTTAAATATATTTTATTGATTATGTTACTACAGTTGTCCCACTTTTTCCCCCTTTGCCTCTGTCTGCCCAGAATCCCCCTCCACTCCAGCAGTCCGCCCCCCTCCCCACCTTAGTTCATGTCCATGGGTCGTGCATATAAGTTCTTTGGCTTCTCCATTTCCCATACTGTTCTTAACAAACTCTGTCTATTTTGTTCCTACCAATTATGATTTTAGCCCTGGCACCTTTTCCCCCTCTCTCCCCCTCCCCTCTCCCAGCTAAAAATCCTCCAAATGATCTCCATATCTATGTTGTGGTTGTTTGCTTGGTTTGGTTTTGTTTTCATTTTTTGTTTTCCTTTAGATTCAGTTATTGATAGTTGTGAATTTGTTGTTCTTTTAATGTTCAGTTTTGATCTTCTTTTCCTTAAATAAGTCCCTTTGTTACAGAAAATGAAACGACCAGACACCAAGAAATATCGGAGCACAGTCCTTTTATTTTACGTGCACGGACCCAGAGGAGGCAGAGTCTCCAAATTCTGGGTGCCGAGGTTGGGTTGGGGTCTGCTTTTATAGCCTTGTCTCTTCCTAGTCTACGTGGCAGAAGCAGGTTACTATAGAAGCAAACACGGAAGCTAGGTCTAGCTACCTTATTTGGGAGACAAAGAACAAGGTACATGGGCTTAACGCGGAAGTCAAGCCTGGCAACCGTACTTGGTACTTTATGTGCTGTTAGCATTGTTAGTTGCTAAGCAGGTCATGGGTGGCTGAGCCTGCAGCTTGGCAGGAAAGTTTGTAACGGACATTCTGTAACTGGGCTGGTAACTGACATTTTAGACAAAGAATAAAGTACAGAGGGCTTGGGTTCGCCGCCCCCCTTTGCAGGCGGGAGTTGTTTCTGCGGTTCAGTAGTATGGAGGTTGCCTATAACACCTTTAACATTTCATATAATAAGGGCTTGGTGATAATTTAATCTTTTAGCTTTACCTTGTCTGGGAGGCACTTTATCGGTCCTTCCATTCTAGATGAGTAATCTAAGTGATAGATAAGATGCTATTTTTAAAAGAACATTTAGAAAACACAAAGAGTTTGTGAAAATTAGAGCAAACATGAAAAAAGAGAAGGGCTAAAAGAAGAATATCCTAGAAATTAAGAAAATAGACAGAATAATAAAAAACAGAGAAAAGATAAGAAACATTCCCCAAATTCAACACATGAATAACAGAAGTTGCAGAAAGGGGATGAGCATGTGCACACACGGGCATGCACACACTTCCACTGATGCAAAAATCTAAATAAAATATTAATGAGAATCCACCTACACATCAAAAAACAAGGCATCACACCCTGGCCGGGTGGCTCAGTTGGCTGGAGCATCACCCCATATGCCAAGGTTGTGGACACACGCACGGATGAGTGGAGCAAAAGCAAGAGGTCGATGTCTGTCTGTCTGTCTCTCTCTAAAATCAATAAATAAAAAAGTTAAACACATACATACATACATGCCCATGGGAGTGAGGGGAAAACTTCCTTAAGTATGACTCAAAATCCAGAAACAACAAGGAAAAAATGAATAAATCTGATTGCTTTAAAATTTTTTGCCTGTCGAAAGACAAATGATACACAGGGAAGATGTAATTGCCACTTACATGACGAAGGGTGGCACCACTGTGAGAAGAGTGTTAACAGGTCTGCGTGCGAGCCCTGCCCTGGCCGGCGTCTGGGCACTCAGGTTTCGGGAGGTGCCCGCCATCCCCTCAACGGTAAGAGTGGTTCACGTGTGCCCGACCCACACAAGCAATAGTTCACTGCACACCTGCTCGCCTTCTGGGACGTTGGGATGTCAGCCTGTGCTGGCGGAGGGTGCCTCCAGCAGCCCCCAAGCAGTGGAAACCTGGGCAGAGCCAAAGTGAGCCTCCCGGTTGGTCGGTCGGCCGTGTGAGCACAGGGGTGCAGGTCTGAGGGCCCCGGGAACCGGCTCCTGGTCTCCAGACCTGTGTCATGTGCCTTTCCCCCTCTGCTGATTTTGCTTTGTAGCTTTTTGATACAGTGCTGTGATTGTTCCTAGCAAATCACTGAACCTGGGGTGGGGTGTGGGGCTCTGAACACACCTAATATATGAAGGACTTCTAAAAATAAGGAAGCTGAAGACCAAAATCCCACAGAAAATTCCCACAGAAAATCGGCTAGCGAAATGAAGAGACAGAAAACAGAAATGCAAATGCCTCTTGATCATAAAAAAGGTGCTCATTTGCCTACATAACAGTATAAGAAAGTCAGACTAAAACTACAATAAGATGTGTCATTTCTGCCCTTCTGGATTGGTAAAAATAATAAAAAGTGGCGATATACCATTAGTGAATCTGCAAGAACACAGGCGCTCGCATACATGGCTGCACATACACACCCCTGAGTGGGATTCAACACTGTCTGGAAGAATCACATTATGAATTTACTCTTTGACCCAGAAATTCCACTTCTAGAAATGTAACCCAGAGATACTCCAGGAAAATATAGCAAGATGTATGGGCCCAGCTGGTGTGACTCAGCGGATTGAGCACCAGCCTGAAAACCAAAAGGTCGATGGTTTGATTCCCAGTCAGGGCACATGCCTGGGTTGTGGGCCAGCTTCCCAGTAGGGGGTGCGTGAGAGGCAACCACACAATGGTGTTTCTCTCCTGCTCTCCCTTTCTCCTCTCTCTCTAAAAATAAATAAATAAAATATTTTTTTTAAAAAAAGGTATATGCGTTGCACAGGCTATCACTGCAGCCTTTTGATAATAGCAAAATGCTCAGAAACGATGGGGACATGTCTAATGGACACCAGAAGCAGGCTGACTGGGCTTTAGTTGGCCAAATCTGAAACAATTTAAGCATCAAAACAAATAATAGCCATAACAGATAATAACCCACTGAATATAGTAATGACATAATGGATTTTAACCCTTTGAATAAAATATCAATAATAACCCAGGCAGATGATAAATAAACGAAGGCTATAGAAAACTGCTTCCTGATAGTGAAATGGAAACCAATAAATGTAGATAATACTAGAGTTGTTTGGTTTTTTTAAATCACAGTTTTGCAACCCTCACTGTAATAACCACTAAAGGCAAGAATCACCAACGGATACTAAAACTAGTGGGTGAAAGTTTAAGGAACCACAGGGTCTCTCTCCACAAATGACATTACTAACCAAAAGGGAAACAGGAACCAGACAGAGAAGAAACCTAGTAGGCATCGCCAAGTGGAAACAACCCAGGTGAACCTTATTGGGAACAAGGCAAAGTGTATCTTCAGCCTTCTGATGCGATGAACGAGGTCCACGGATCCAAGGGACAGCACTGCGATCACGGGGAACAACACTGTCTTAGACGCTCGGCAGTGGCTGAGAGAGTAGATAGATCTTCAATGCTCTCACCACAAAACTCAAATGGTAATTATGCATCCTGGTGGGGTGTCAGCTATCACTGTGGTGATAGCCATTTTGCAAGTATACAAATGTATCATCAAATCAACGTGTTATACACCTTCTACACCTTCAACGTACACAGCGTTAGATGTCAATTACAGGTCAATGAAACCGAGGGGAGAGAATGCCTTCTGATGGGATCCCTAAGGACTGGCTGCCAAAAACGTCAATGTCTTGAAAGACAGAAAATGGCTGAGGAACCGGTCCAGGTAAGTGAGACTGAAAGGACAAGATGAGAAGCGAACAGCACGTGTGCTGCTAGAGGACCGGGAGGACAGATCCACAAGGCGTACACGGGGCCATGCACGGGAACCCAGGCTGCCTGGAACACTGTCGTGTAATGTTAACTGTCCCGGTTTCCATCATCGGTCTGTGCTAATACAAGTTCCTCGTTCTCAGAAAGTATACACTGACGCACAGTTCAGAAAAATAATAGTAGAGATGGATGTACAGAGAATGATAAACCAAATGTTAATAATTGGTGAAACTGGATGAAGAACATACTGTTTTTTTGGTACACTTCTTGCAGCTTTTCAATAGATTAGAAAGTTTTCGAAACAGATTTAAAAAATACAGAATCTTCATTTAAAAAGTTTGGTTGTGAGAAGCAAGACCAGTGTTTGTGGATGTTCTCAGAAAACTATGCTCTAGCAATTCCTTAAAGTAAACGAAGCTTTATCTTTGGATCAGGCGGATCCCACGGCCCACACCATCCTGGCCCCCAGCACAGGTACACAGGTGCTCGGCCCGTTGGTATCAGGGTTTATCAGACAACGCTAGGCCACCAGGATGAAATTTATCTGCTGTAAAAACTATTATTTAGTACACTGTTTACTAAATTGTTGGTGTCTACCATGTGTAGTTAGATGTGAATTTTCTTTTTTTTAATTTTTATTGTTGACGCTATTCCAGATGTCCCCCATTCCCCCCACCTTTGCCCCCTTCACCCAACCCCCTCGTCCCCTCCTGCCCCCGCCGCCCCCACCTTCACATTCTTGCCTGTGCCCATGGGCTGTGCATACATGCATGGACGGACCTAGAGAGCATCATGCTAAGGGAAATAAGCCAGTCAGAGAAACGCGAATACCGTGTGGTTTCACACAAATGTGGAATCTAAAGAACAAAATAAGCTGATGAACAAAATAAAACCAGAGGCATGGAGACACAGAACAGACTGACAGACCTCAGAGGGGCAGGGTGCAGGAAGGGGACTGGAAAAGATTAGCCAATGTGAAGTTTTACAATTTAGTACTAGAAAAAGCTCTTTAACCTGCGAAACAGGTACTTCTCTTGCTTCCTGGTGACAGGAATTACATAAGGAAGTTGACTCTTACAGTTTGTCAGACAGGAAGACTGAGGCCAAACGTGGGGCTGGACTACCGCAGCCCCAGGCCTGCACCTTCGGGTGACTCCCCAGGCCCATGCTTGCCCTTGGTCGCAGTTATTTCTACTCTGCGTTTACCCCTTTTTACCCTATTTTGAGTTAAAAGTCCATCCAGAAACCATTTAAGGTCTCCGGGAAATAAATATAAGAACTACTAAAATGCTTTAAGTAAATGTGGGCTCTTCTGGGCAGCTCCTTCTGGCCATCCACTGGACACTGGGCATACGTGACAGACCACAGTCCTTCCCCTCACACCCACGTGACACACCCACATGACACCCACTGTCAGACCCCCTGCCACTGTTTCTAAGTCTCAACACCAAAGTCTATGGCAGCCTGAAGACAGCAGGACTTCGAGCCACAAAACCATGACATCCTGTAGTTCTGTCTCCAAAAGAGCCAAGTTACATTGATCACTGACCTCAGAAGGTCAAAACCTCTGAGGTCATTTTAGATATTTATAGCAAGGATGATGAGTAAAGTCCCTGGCTTACTAATATTAACGAACTATAGAAATGATCCCCGGAAGTATAGTCTTCCGCTTACTAACATTAAAAGTGACAAACCCTGTGGACATTATTTTATTGCTGCTACCAAGAAATACTTTGGATATCAACAGTCTGACAAGACTGAAAATCCAAAAGCAAAGATCACACATGCAAATGGGAAAAAATACTTCCCCACATTTGGTAGGTGAGGGTTGAACACTCAGTAGTGGGAGGAGGGGATGGGCCAGGGAGCCCACATTTGCCGGGAGGGAGGGTTGTTAATACCATCCTGACTTTGGATTGTTTTGGGCAGCAAAATGACCTCTAAAGTAAAGAGTCATAATACTTCTGGCACAATGTGTTTTTCAAAAAGAAGAGCCAAAAAGCAGGGTTTTTTCTCCAGCCTGTAACCACCACTGGTGGCTTCAGCAGCAAAAGGAAAAAAAATCAGTAGGAGAGGAATGGCGGCAAATTAAAGAAGACACCCCCACAAGTTGTCAAGGAAACCAAACCAAGCACATTTATGCAGAAAAAGAATCAAGGCTATGGTGAACATGCATGGATTATTTTGTGACCAAATTAAAAATAAAATAAAATCCCATCTTGAAAAGTCTTTTGAGAGACTACATTTCCTTCCAGGTTATTTTATTACATACCTCATCTATAAAGCAAGCAGGCAACCTTGAATTTCTAAACTACCAGCTGTCCGGATTCAGTAACACCTTCCAAAAACCAGCTAAGCTTGGGCCAAGAGAGTACAGGAAATTTCCCAAGGCCTCTTCTGCCTATCTTGACAACATCAAAAGAAGCAATCACACCCAAAAAGTAAAAGAGCTGAGGGAAAAAAACCTATATCACAAACAGGCTTTCCCAAATTTAGCCTGTTTTTCAAAATGAAGCCTTTTTTTAAATTTTTATTTTTTAAGAGAAAGGGAAAGTCTATGCAAACTACAGCCAGAGCTGAGCCTCAGCAAGCCCCCAGATACTGGCAGACAGCAGAGCGCACTGCAAAGCAAGGTGTCCAGTAGGTAAACAGCTGTAATGGCCTCTGCGAGAAGTGGCTAAGAGTCACCAGCCAGGGGCAATGGCACTCACCCGTGGACCAGGAGAGGGCCAGTGTTAAGGGCATTAGGAGGTGAGGACACCTTTAGGTGGGCAGGAGGCAGGGAACACCGGAGGGTCTGCATGCATCTGCCTGAAGCTGGCATTCTGGGGAGGCTGGGAGGCCAGAGGACGCTGCCCGGGAGGAAAGGCAAGCTGGACCGGCTTCTGCCCTGACTCTCTCTCTCCTGGTCAAGGTGAGCGGCCTTGGGGGAACGGGGTGGGTCGCCTCCGCCTTCACCGGGGTCCCCAGGACCCGGGCACAGGTGAGGGAGGGCGGGACGCAGGGCAAGTGCTCGGCGCCATGGCTCTTACCCAGTGCCAGTCCGCGCAGGGAGGCAGCGGGGCAGAGAGCCCGCCATCCTCTGCATGTATGCCTCTCGGACCACGTGAGGTCCCCGCAAGGCACCGCAAGGCCAGCTCCCGGGTCCCTCCGCGGCCGGCCCCAGAGCCCGGTTGCTCAGCGGCTGCCCATGTGACGCAGCTTCAGCTGCCAATCAGGGCGTGGGCACGCCCCCCGACGCCTGGCATCTTCAGTGCGGGCGGCAAGGCCTCGGTACCCACACCGCCAGCCTTCGGGCTCTAGAGATGGAGGCTAGTTTTAACTGTCTTACAGTGAACGTGACTGGGTTTCCGCGACTTGGCTGCTTCCCATCCTTTAAGGCTCGGCTCCAATGTCATCACCTCAATGAAATTGTCTCCTCCTTGCACCTTACTTTCTACTGCAGCAATCTATTGCTTTCATTCACGGCGCTTGAAGCAAAGATTTAAATGTAATTATTTGTATCCTGTACCCCCTCCCACTCCACTCGGATAGGGCTGGTGTTTGTTTTACCGATGGTGACCCATATTGTACGTGTGTGCACCGTGTTGCACCCATGGAAAGCACCCAGATGTCTGGTGAATGAATGAATAGCCTTAACCATAAAGAATATATGTGTGTGTGCGTGCGTGTGTACATATGAGATTATATGTTGTTAGGTTTACAATACCTAGCAAAACACTGTATGATTTATTCCTTAGAGGAAAAATATGCGAAAGAAAATGTCGGGGCAGCCTTAAGGAATGAATGATCTTAGATTGAGTTAACATCACACCCACATCATTACAGGAAAGTTTTCAAGTGTCAAAAATGGAATCATCCAAAAGTTTTCACCGAAACCAAGGACCAAAGCAGCTAAGCACCTACCACATTGTAAAGCAGGAGTGTCAAACTCATTTTCACCAGGGGCCATATCAGCCTTGCAGTTGCCTTCAAAGGGCTGAATGTAATTTTAGGACTGTATAAATGTAACTACTCCTTAACCAGGGGTAGGGAGCTTGGCATTGCCACCGGGTACAAACGAAGTGCCAGGCTGGATGAAACAAGGTGGAGGGCCAGATTTGGCCTGTGGGCCTTGTGTTGCCACCCGTGACATACAAGCTAAGATGGGAGCTGTGAATACCAGTAAATCCACTGAGGTAGAGAACCCACCAACAAAGGAACCACCAACATGTAGAGCCCAAGTACAATAAGAGAGCTCACACAAAAAGAAAAAGCAACCCTAGAACATCCAGACAAGCAGATCAAAGAGACCACACCACTGAATCCCGCATAACTCCTACCATAGAAGTTCATCCTGCAAAGACAGCTAGCAAAGCGCAGCATCAGGAAGCACAGAAACAAACAAAAAGAGCCACCTAAAATGGGGAGACAAAGAAAAAACCTGCAATCAAAAGGAATGGAAGAGCTAAATGAAATGGTGGCAAGCAAACTATCAGAAATAGAATTCAAAAGAATGGCTATAAGGGTGCTCAAGGAATTCACAGATAATTATAAAGAACTGAGTGAGAACTACAACAGTATGAAAAAGGAAATAGAAACTGTAAACAAGAACCAGGAAGACATGAAGAATAAAATTTCTGAAATAAAAACACACTGGAAGGAATTACAAGCAGGCTAGATGAAGCAGCAGACTGAATTAGTGAGCTAGAAGACAAGGTAGAAAGAATCACCTAGGTAGAGCTGCACGAAGAAGGACTAAAAAAATATGAAGATAGCTTAAGGGAACTCTAAGACAATATGAAATCGAACAACATTTGAATCATAGGAATAACAGAAGGAGAAGAAGAGGAGCAAGGGATAGAAGCCCTGTTTGAAAAAATGACAGAAAACTTTCCAAACCTGGAGAGGGGAAAAACCATGCAAGTTCAGGAAGTACAGAGGGTCCCAATCAAGATAAACCCAAAGAGGCCTACTCCAAGACACATAATAATTAAAATGACAAATTTTAAAGACAAAGAGAGAATCTTGAAAGCAGCAAGGGAAAAACAGAAAGTAACATACAAGGGAGCCCCGAGGCACACTGCAGGCCAGAAGACAATGGGGAGAAGTATTCCAAGTAATGAAAAGCAAAGGCCTTCAACCAAGACTACTCAATCCAGTGAGGCTTCCAATTAAAATGGAAGGTGAAATAAGGAGTTTCCCAGACAAAAGAAGGCTGAAAAAATACACCCTCTCCAAACCAGCACTGCAAGAGATGCTAAAGTGTACAGGACAGTAAAGGCTGGCAACTTACAGCCAGAACCCGCAGGGGTTAAAAAGGAGATAGTTAAATAGTTAATCACAAGCTTTAGCTGTATGCACCTGTGACTTTTGTAGAAGAAATATTTATCATTTAATTAGCCTGGGAAATGAAGCAATTATGTCCACAGTTTTTCTCTGAGTCTGTGAAACATCCTTGAGCTTTATCCAACTACCCCTTATAAAATAAACACGGAGACCATGTTAAGGGTCATTGTCTCTCCATCAGAGGATGATGTCCCACCTGGTCCCCACTTTTCCTTAAAGTGTCTGTATCTGTGTCTTTCTCAATCTCCTGTTGCCCCCCTGCAGGGACCTCCTTCCTGTGCAGGTTGTGGCACTAAAGGGTCTGCTATAAGATGAGGAAGAAAGAGTGAGAGAGAGGAACACAGGTACAGAGGGGGTAAAATGAATAAGTACCTATCAATAATAACCTTATATGTTAATGGATTAAATGCTCCAATCAAAAGACATAGAATAGCTGAATGGATAAGAAAACATGACCCACACATATGCTGCCTACAAGGAACCCACCTCAGAACAAAACACCTACACAGACCAAAAGTGAAGGGTTGGAAAAAGTATTCCAAGCAAATGGACAGGGGAAAAAAAAAAAGCCAGGGTAACAATACTATCAGACAAAATAGACTTCAAAACAAAGGCCATAAAAAGAGACCCTGAAGGACACTTCATAATACTCAAGGGAAGAATCCATCAGGAAGACATAAACATTATAAATATATATGCACCCAACATAGGAGAGCTCAAATATATAAGGAAAATCTTGGAGGATTTCAAGAAGGATATAGACAGCAACACACTTATGCTAGGGATTTTAACACCCCACTGTCAAAAATGGGTAGATCTTCCAAACAAAATATCAACAAAGATATGGCAGCATTGAACAAAGCCCTAGATCAAATGGACTTAACTGATATGTATAGAACTTTTCATCCCAAAGAAGAAAAATACACATTCTTTTCAAATGTACATGGAACATTTCTAAAGATAGACCACATGACAGGACACAAAGCCAACCTCAACAAATTCAAGAAAATTGAAATCATTTCAAGCATTTTCTCAAACCACAAGGGACTGAAACTAGAAACTAACCTCAAGGAAAAAACTAAGAAACACTCAAATTCATGGAAATTGAATAGCATACTATTAAACAATGAATGGGTTAATAATGAGATCAAGAAAGAAATCAAAACATTTCTGGAAACAAATGAAAATGAACACACAACAGTCCAAAACTTTTGGGACACAGCAAAGACAGTCTTGAGAGGGAAGTTCATAGCGATACAGGCCTACCTAAAAAAGATAGAAATATTTCCAAAAAACAACCTAACCCTACACCTACAAGAACTTGAGAAACAACAACAAAGACAGCCCAGAGCAAGTAGAAGGAAGGGAATAACCAAGATCAGAGCAGAATTAAATGGCATATAGACTAAAATGGCAATTCAAAGTATGAATATATCTAGGAGCTGGTTCTTTGAAAAGATAAACAAAATGGACAAGCTTTTAAGCAGATTCATCAAGAAAAAAAGAGAGAGGACCCAAATAAACAAAATCAGAAATGAAAGAGGAGAGTTTACAACTGATACCACAGAGACACAAAGGATTTTTAGAAATTACTATGAACAAGTATGTGCCAAGAAATTTGGAAGCCAGGATAAAATGAACAAATTTCTAGAAAAATACAGTCTTCCAGAACTGAATGAACAAGAAGCAGAAAGCCTGAACAGACCAATAATAGCTGATGAAATCGAAGCAGTAATCAAAAAAACTCCCAGGACACAAAAGCCCTGGACCAAATGTTTTCACAAGAGAATTTTACAAAACTTTTAAGGAAGAGCTAACCTCTATTCTTCTCAGACTATTCAAAAAAATCCAGGAAGAAGGAACTACCAAACTCTCTTTATGAAGCCAGCATCATCCTAATTCCAAAACCATGTAAAGACACAACAAAGAAAACTACAGGCCAATATCACTAATGAACACAGATGCTAAAGTCCTCAACAAAATATTGGCAAACTGCATCCAGCAATACATTAAAAAGATCATATACCATGATCCAGTGGGATTCATCCCAGGGATGCAAGGATGGTACAATATTCACAAATCAATAAATATAACACATCACATAAACAAAATGAAAGATAAAAATCACGTGATCATATCAATAGATGCAGAAAAAGCATTTGATAAGGTACATCACCCATTTATGATTAAAAAAACACTCAGCAAAATGGGAGTAGAGGGAGCATACCTCAATATAATAAAGGCCATATACAAGAAACCTACAGCCAACATCATACTCAATGAGAAAAAACTAAAAGCTTTCCCACTAAGATCAGGAACAAGACAAGGATGTCTGCTTTCACCACTCCTATTCAACATATTATTGGAAGTCCTAGCCACAGTGATCAGACAAGAAAAATAAATAAAAGGCATTCAGCCCTGGCTGGTGTGGCTCAGTGGATTTAGTTCCAGTCTGTGAACCAAATGGTTGCTTGTTCGATTCCCAGTCAGGGCACATGACTGCGTAGTGGGCCAGGTCTCCAGTAGGAGATGCTCAAGAGGCAACCATACATTGATGTCACTCTCCATCCTTTTCTCTTTCCCTTCCCCTCTCTAAATATAAGTAAAATATTTTTTAAAAAAGACATCCAAATCAGAAAGGAGGAAGTAAAACTGTCACTGTTTGCAGATGATATCATCATGCACATAGAAAACCCTATAGACTCCATCAAAAAACTACTCAATCTAATAAGTGAATTTGGCAAAACAGCAAGGTTCAAATTCAATATTCAGAAATCAAATATATTTTTATACACAAACTATGGAGGATCAGAATCAGAAATCGCATTTGCTACAGCAACAAGAAAAATAAAGTACCTAGGAATACACCTGACCAAGGAGGTGAAAGACCTGTACTCAGAAACCTACACAACACTGAAGAAAGAAATTAGGGAAGACACAAATAAATAGAAGCATATGGATTAGAAGAATTAACATCATCAAAATGTCCATATTACCCAAAGCAATTTATAGATTCAATACAATCCCTATTAAAATATCACTGACATTTCACAGATATAGAACAAACATTTCCAAAGTTTGTATGGAACTGTAAATGACTCTGAGTAGCTGTGGCAATTTTGAGAAAGAACAACAAAGTAGGAAGGATCACAATACCTGATATCAAATTATATTACAAGGTCACTGTAAATCAAAAGAGTATGGTACTGGCATAAGAACAGACACATAGACCAATGAAACACAATAGAGTGCCCAGAAATAAACCCAGTCTCTATGGCCAATTAATATTTGACAAAGGGGGCAGGAGCATAAAATGGAGTAAAAATAGCTTCTTCAGTAAATGGTGTTGGGAGATCTGGACAGCTACAGAAAAAAGAAGAAACTTGAGCACCAACTTACATCATACACAAAAATGAATTCAAGGTGAATAAAAGACTTAAATATAAGTCATGATGCCATAAAAGTCCTAGAGGAGAACATAGGTAGGCAAATCTCAGATATTCCATGCAGCAATATTTTCACTGATATGTCTCCTAGAGCAAGGGAGATAAAGAAAAGAATAAACAAATGGGACTTCATCAAATTAGAAGTTTCTACACAGCTAAAGAAAATCTCATCAAAGTGAAGAGAGAACCAACTGTATGGGAAAACATATTTGCCAATGATACCTCCGACAAGGGTTTGATCTCCAAAATATATAAAGAGTTCACACAACTCCACTCCAGGAAGACAAACAATCCGGTTAAAGAATAGGCAAAGGACCTGAACAGACACTTCTCCAAGGAGGACATACAGAGGGCCCAGAAACATATGAAAGATGTCACTAGCCATCAGAGAGATGCAAATTAAAACCACAATGAGATACCAGTTCACACTGGTCATACCATCATAAACAAAGAAATAGATAAGTGTTGGAGAGGATACGGAGAAAAGGGAACCCTAGTGCACTGTTGGTGGGAATGCAGACTGGTGCAGCCACTGTGGAAAACAGTATCAAATTTCCTCAGGAAAATAAAAATGGAATTGCCTTTTAACCCAGCAATACCACTGTCGGGATTATACCCTAAGAACCCTGAAACACCAATTCAAAAATACCTATGCACCCCAATGTTCATAGCAGCACAATTCACAATAGCCAAATGCTGGAAGAAACCTAAGAGCCCATCAGCAAATGAGTGGATCAAAAAACTGTGGTACATTTACATTATGGAAGACTATGCAGCAGAAAGAAAGAAGGAGCTCCTACCCTTTGCAACAGTATGTATAGAACTGGAGAGCATTATGCTAAGTGAAATAAGTCAGGCAGTGAAAGACAAATGCCATATGATCTCACACTTAATCAACAAAACAAACAAGCAAGCAAAATACAACCAGAGACATTGGAATAAAGAACAAACTGACAGTTACCAGAGAGAAAGGGGGAGAGGGATAATAGGGGAAGGGCCATCAAGGAACATGTATAAAGGACACATGGACAAAGCCCAAGGGGGTAGGTTCGAGTGTGGGAGGAAGGGTTGGGTGGGGTGGGGGAATGTGTGGGGTGAAAATGGAGACAATTGTACTTGAATAACAATAAAAAAAAAGAAAAAACTTATTTGAAAAAATGATGAAAGAAAACTTCCCTAATAAGGAAAGTGAAGGAAATAGACATATAAGTCCAGGAAGTACAGAGAGTCCCAAACAGGATGAATGTAAAGAGAATCACACGATAATGTGTCTACATTATAATTAAAATGCCAAAGTTTAAAGATAAAGAAAGTATCTTAAAAGCAGCAAGAGAAAAGCAGAGAATTACCTATAAAGGAATTCTCATAGGACTGTCAGCTGATTTCTCAAAAGAAACTTTGCAGGCTAAAAGGGACTAGCAAGAAGTAGTCAAAGTGATGAAAAGCAAGGACCTACAACCTGCATTACTCAACAGCAAAGCTATCATTTAGAATGGAAGGGCAGATAAAATTCTTCCCCGACAAGGTAAAGCTGAAGGAGTTCATCATCACCAAGCTATTATTATATGAAATGTTAATGGGACTTATTTAAGAAAAAGAAGAATATCAAAACTAGAACAGCGAAATGGCAATAAATTCACAAGTATCAACAACTGAATCTAAAAAACAATCTAGGCAAGCAAGCAGAACAGAAATGGTATCATAGATATGGAGAGCATTTGGAAGTTGGGAGAGGGAAGGGGGAGGATGGATAAATAAATGCGGAGATTAAGAAGTACAAGTTGGTACGTACAGAATAGACAGGGGGATCTTAAGAGCAGTAGAGGAAATGAAGTAGCCGAAGAACTTACATGCACGACCTATGGACATGAACTAAGGGGGAGAGGAGTTGCCAGAGAGAATGGGGGTACTGGTTGGAGGGGGCCAAAGGGGGAAAAATTGGGACAACTGTAATAGCATAATCACTAAAATATATTTTTTAAAAATAAGATGATTTTAGGACTTTTCCAAGTCACTCTTTTTTCACATTTCTTCTTCCACATGTAACTTCTCTTCTTTAATTCATTGACTATGTGTTACATGTATTGCTTATGTTTATTTATTTTGTAATTATTAATTCTAAAGTATATGTTTTATTTTGCTCAAAAAATAAAGTTTACATTTTCTTTTTTAATTTTTTATTATGAAAAATTTTACACATATACAAAAATGCAGATTAATTGAATAAACTCTCATGTACCCATCACCCAGTTTTATTTACATGATATATAATTAAATTTTCTCTTGGGCCAGAATTTCTAAAAATTGTCTCTACTCCACATTTTCTATTAACTTTCTGAAAAAGTCTGGAGCAGGGATTCCATACTTCATATGATTTTCTAGATTATATTTTAGGGATAGGATTTTCTCTGTTAATTCAGCTATATTTTCTATCACTCTTTTAAAAACGTATTTATCATTTTCTCAGCCCTACTTGAATAATACATTGACACCTTTTTAAAGAAATCAGTCAAGCACTTCATCATTCCTTGCATGTCCTTCTCTAGGCTAAATTACATTCTCCGTTGGATTTTCTAAGGGTTTTTGTGATCAGATCGTGATCATAGGCAGACTGTGATCAGTAGGCAGAATATCAGAGAACTTGGGATAGATTATATCCCTGAAGGGATCAGTCACCAGGTCAGATTTGAAACGAGAGTGAGATTAAAGCACCCTTGATGTACTACCTAATGGTCTCAAGGTGAAAGGAGAAACAAGCTGGGATTTGGAATCTAATCCTGGTGTCCAGAATCCGAGGGAACGGTGACAGAAGAAACTGCATTAGGGGGCCAAGGAATAAAGAGAAGGTGTAGAATTTCAGAGAAGAAAACTGGGGGACAAGGTGAAGATAGGGCACTTGGTCACGTTATAAAACAAGAGAAGTCCAAGCACATAGTCCAGGGAGATTCTGACCCATCGTGAAGCCGTCTTCAGAGAGAGGAGGTTTGGAGAAGGGGTAATCGCCTAGTACTCATGTCCATAGACACCCACTCCCGAACTTGTTCTGCAGCCACACAGAGACGACTCATGACGTTGTCCTTGGCCTTAGCCAGGACCCATCCTGTCCTGTCCTCAGTCTCCCCCTCCCACTACCACCTCCCTGAAGTGAGCCCCCTGGCCCGGAGCATGGTGCAGGTGGACTCTTCTCTGTGGGATGTCTGGTTGCATGACAGTCTATGGGTCTCATGCTTCTTCCCCGCAGAAAGGATCAGTTCTTGGGGAGCTGTGTTTGGATCCAGCATCACATTCACTGTAGATAAAGAAAATCCATTCTGATAATAAGCAATATTATGGAAGTATAAAAAATAGTAATGTCATGAAATTAATATCTAAACAGGCAAACATTGTTACAGTGACATAAGATATTTAAAGTGAAACAACTTTCTAGGACACAGGAAACAGCCATCTCTATCAATACCCAAGAAGTCTTTTATAACCAGCAAGCGAGTCACCATAGTTACAGATCTCAGTGAAATTCTCGTGCCAACAGAATCACGGTGTCTCAGCTCACAGCCTTGAAAACAAGGATGGATATTCTGCTTTTTTTCATCCTCTCCCTTAACTAGATCACTTGGAAATGTGCACTAGGGGATCAAATTATTGTCTTTTAATCCATTTGCTTCTCTTATCACTGTAAATGCCAATCTCATTCGGCACTGATACTGATACTGATGGATGTAAGTCGTAGACTCTCATATTATTGAATGTTCAGTGAATGACTACCACATGTGACTTCTAAGGGAAGTTCACAGTGGGGTTCCCACTGCAAAGTGTGTCCCACAGTCTCTGTTTACCTAACTTACCATTTCTATAGCTCTTTCTCTTTATCAGGCCTACAGCCACCAGAAGAAGCAATCCAAAAATAAGCAGTATCTTCCATGAAAACATCATCCTGGAATCTAAAATGAGAACCCCAAATCCCATTAAATGATGAAACTAGGAAAATGTCAAGTTAATCCACTGTATCTGCACAACTCCTGAACTGGAGAGGAGGATGAGAACTTGGCCTCAGGGAGGAAGTTGGTCTGTTTCTCCCTGCTCTGTGGAAGCTGAAGAGGTACTTGAAGTTTTGTTAACTTTATTGTTTGCTCCTTGCAGTCAGACACACTCACACACTCACACACTCAAACACACATACTCACACAGTTACACACACAAAGGTGTTCATACACTGACACACACACACTCACACTCATATAGTCACACACACTCGTATAGTCACACCCAGACACTCTCACACTCACAGGCACACACACTCACATACAAACATACACATATACTCACACAGTCACACACATATACAAATGCACAACTCACACTCATCCACACACACTCACACAAGCACACACTCACACCAAAAATATATAGTCACATGCATTCACACACATTTCTCTTTCTTCCCTTTTCCAGTTATATTACAACAATCACTGAAAAGGGTGGCAAAGGATAAGATTATCCAGTCTACAGTTGTGAAGGTGGTGGTAAGGACAATTAGTTTTTAATCCAAAAGAAGATCCACCATGAGTAATACAAAAAGTCTGGGTTGGTCTTCATATTTATTTCCCAAAGCTGAGAGGCACACACGAATCACCGACCTGAGGAAGAGAAAGTCACCATTTTCTGCTCTCCGAGAAGGGGGTTGCTGATGGAGCAGGCCACGCTCCCAACAGAGCTGTTCGTGACCAACAGAAACGCCTCCACGTGGAAGAGCCCGTGGCCGTCTTGAGTCAGGACCTCCGAAAATGATGGGACTGTCTTTCCTTCCATGTCCCTCCACTGCACACGGGGCTGTGGGAACCACCCTTCTGAGCTGCAATTCAGCTGCATTTCCCCGTCCTTCAGTTCCTCCACGGTGATCTGCGGGGAGGAACCCAGAGCTAGGGAGGAGACACAAGACACAAAACTTCCAGACTCTGCAAGTGGCAATTCGGTCAGTGAAGTCACTGAGGAAAGGGAGATTTGGAGGCTTGAGGAGAGAGTGAGGCAAATGGAGCAATTATACTCCACTTACGGCTGAGACTAGCTAGGGGGATTTTGTTTTGTTTTATTGGCTATTTTTTTCTTTTGGAATTTCTAAAATCACCCTGGGACAGATTAAGGGATATAATAAATTTCAAATCTAATCTTTTTTTTCTTCTGTACCTGAGAACAAAATGGTTTTGACCAAGGCATAAATCATATGGCCAGGAAGTAAGTAGGTGAATTAGAGAACAGTCTCCAGGATCAAAACCTTGTATATATGTCCAAAGGCAGAAAATGATGGTGTCCATTTAACTTCTCCACATGTGCTCCTGTGGCTATTACTTAAACATAGTTATTAATTTAGACACAAAATCAATGAGAGAACCAAGTAGAGTATCCAAGGTGTTGGCCTGTGTCTTCGATAGCATTTGCTAGCCTTGGAAAATCAATTTTCATTTGCAAATATAGACAGCGGCAAAATATGAGGGTGGGAACAATTTTGTCTTTCCTCTTCCATGCTGCCAATTCTGTAAATATTTATATCTTTGTTTATATCTGGATCTAGTTTAGTTTTCAAAACATTAGACTTCCTAGTAACTATACATTTCCCAGAGTTTTAAAAACATTCTGTGAAACAGTGAGTCTTATGTAAAGTTGTAAAGTTCTCATATTTCATGAACTGGGTGGTCACTATGGATATCCTGGGAAGGGAACAAATTCTGTAGCCAAAAATTAAATCTGGTTTATTTGAGTCTGTGGACTTTAAGTATCTATGGCAGTTACTACACATCAGAGGGTTTAATATAAATTTGATGAATGAATGGACATTTAAAAATATCAGATGCCAGGAAGATTTTCCAGAACTAACATGTCAAAGCAGTAGAAACCAAACCATCCTTCTGGAATCCTTACCTACTACCTTCAGATCCAAGCTGTTCTCTTGGTAGACACCATCTTTTTCAAAAAGGCACCAGTATTGCCCATCATCTGAAGTGCTGGCATTGCGTATGTGCAGGGTCAGTCTTCCCTCGTCGAGGGCATCGGTCACCAGCACTGTCCTCCCTCTATATTCTGCCATCTGCTCTTTAGACACATGGTCCCCGTCCATGTACACATAAACAGCAGGATAGCGGTGGGATCGGACCCACCTCACCTCCATGCTCCGCGCATTAGCCTTGGGGGACAGGTAACAGGTTAAGTGTACGTCTTCTCCCACTCTGACAAGAAGGGGCTGGGAAGGTCCAATCACTTTTAAGGATGCTATTAAATAAACACAGCAGACAAAACACAAGGAAAGACTCAGAATGAGCAAATACTGTTATCAGCAAGGACATCTCAAGTGGGATTTACAACCCACCAGCTTCCAGGGGGCGCTCAAAGCTCACGGTCATCCTTCGGAGAGCGGTAATATTGGTGCAGTTGGAGAGGGGCTGTCCCTGCTCAAGGCAGAACTATCTTGTCGTGCATGTCAGTCTGAAAAAAGCAGTAAGAGAACCCTCAGCTGCCCCTGACTACAACTGTGTTCAGATTACAGCCCAATAAAATAATTTTGCAATTAAAATTCTTAGAATAAAATTAATACTTTATCACTTAAAATCTGCATGACCTTAAGCAACTCTTACCAGTGTATGCCTCAGTTTCTTAAACTATAAAACAAATATATTACTATCAAAATCTTAAGGCTGTTCTGGAGTTAAACAAAATAATTTATAGAAAGCTCTTGGACAACCATGCAGTGTGAGCAGAGGTATGCAGACCGTGAGACCCGAGGGCATTGGAGAAAACACCACCCTCTGCCTTGATGATGGGGAGGTGATGAAAATGAGTTTCTGTGCATGTTTAGTAATGAAATGTGAAGAATTCTTCCCCTGGTTTGATTTTATAATACCTTATAAGTCAGATCCGGTTATCACTTTTCACTTTTCCAAGGTCCCATAAGCATGGGACTCTACACACACACCAAGTTCAATGTCCCCAGATGATTTATGAGAAATAAGATCAAGAATTGAGGAGGCTGGCAAAGCACAGAATGCAACACACTGATGAATATACAAACAGAGTCTTCTCTTCCCACTGTGGAGAATGGAGAAATTTGTCTGATGGCTTTCCTGGATCCAACTTCTATTACACCTCCAGTTCCCCATGGCCATGGCCACAGCCATGCCCAGTTTCTTCAATTCTAACTTCAGAGTTATCTTTTTCTACCAAATGGTCAGAATGCTTACACTTATAACCATTTATAATAGAAACACAGACATAAATTTGCATATTATCTGAATGGGAGTCAGTAACCAAAGGCAAAATGACCTCATTATGTAATTAGTTAAAGTTTGCTAGGTACTTCTCAAAAGAAAACTCGCTGTCAACACAATTCTAATTTTCAGATTATTTCCTTGTATTCTACCTAAAATTTCACTCCCAGTTATTTCTAGCATTTTGTTTGCTTTGTCCTTCAATTTTACCTAAAACAGTACTATCTCCATTCCATATATATCTGTTAAAATCTAAAAATGAATGTAAGGGTAAGAAAAATGAACAAATAATTACTACAAGTAGTGAAGTGAACACACTGTAAGGTATAAAAGTGTCGAAACTGTGAATTCCTGTTTCCTCATCTTCGTTACCCGTGTGAAGGTCACTCCCCTGTTCGTGGCCCAGGGTGCATACCGAACTCACTGCCCTGCCAGGCGCAGGTCAGTTAAGGGCTATCATTGATTTTGATGGAAACTAAAGAAAGCAAAATAAATTTTTGGAGATTTAATTAACTAGGTGTATTACAGGCATATGAAATTCCTGTTTTTCCCGAATTCACGAGAAAATAAAGTTGAAAGCACTGGGGAAAGTCCTGCTGCCCTCTTTGTTAATCGCTGATGTTCTACTAGATTAAGAGCTCTTTGAGAAAAGCCTACATATTCTTTTCTGCAGGGTTTTGTACGCAGACTCACACAGTGTGTGCTCATATCTGAGTACTGGACGTACGCTCCTGAACATCCACTGAAAAGCTTAATCTTTTCTGGAGTGTAAGTGTGAAGTATACTAACCTATGCACTAATTCCTTGAAACCTGATAATTTCATCATCATAATATATAATCCTCATCCAATCAGCATATTTGATTAGGTGGGCTACCTCATTCCCCAAGCTAAATTACTATACTAAACTGTGTTATGTTATATTATAACATGTCAACACTTTTAGTCTCTGACACATTAAAGATTAAATTCAACATGTTCATTTTAAAAATGAGAAAAATAGGGACCAATGATTTACTTAAATCACACATAAATTATTAAGAACTTTCACTGGTAAGTCAGACATAGATTAGAAAGCAAACATCACAATTTCTTGGTGGTTTTTGGCAAGGTACATGTCTCTAAGATTGTTTCCCCACAGTAAAATGAGGATAAATCTATTAACCTTTATAATTATCATAAGAAAAAAAAGTTGCTGTAAAGCACTGAGCATAGTGATTGACATGTAATTCATACTTCAAAGAACTAGTCATTATTTTTCTAAACCAACAGCTTTACTTGCCAGAGCAGGGGCTGGGATTTCAGGCTCAGGGCTCCCAGAGAGAGCGCGTTTGCCAGCAGCCCCTCGCCGCTGAGCTCTCACTCCGGAGAGTAACACGGAGGCCGCGGAGAAGCTCTGCCCCTCAGGCAGCAGCGCACCCTCAGAGCACCGGGGGCACAGCCCTCTGACCCCCACCAGACAGGGAGCTAGCGAAGCTCCATCTGCACATCTCGTTTCAGTGTGTCTCAAGGGTGAGCACAACCTAGGAGCAACATGCCACTGGACTGCATTTGTGTGCTAGGGCTCCGGTGAACATGTCAAGTTGGCTCAGATAACTCAGCGGAGTGACTCTTCACCTACAACCTTTCTAAAGGACAGAGACATGTGCCACCCTGCCCCAAACACTGGCTTGGCTTTCTGATCTGTAACTGACCAGCGTTGCTGGTTCAGATTCCTGTCTGATCGTGAGCAGATGTTGCTCAGACAGAAAGGGATCCAGCTTGGAAGGGAAGGCTCACAGGTGTGCACCCCTCCTCAGACTGTGGAGTTACCTTTGAACTTCCCGAGGGCCTTCCTTTTATTTTTATGGCCCAATGGGGTCAAAAGTGTCACATCAAACTCTGGAAGATATTGAGGAGTGTTTGCCACCCTAATTTTCCTCAAATTAGGAAAGGCAGTGTGCTTAAGGGCATCTAATTACACACAGGTGCACACGCGCGCACACACACACACACACACACACTCCTGTAACAGGTGACTTGAGGGACAGCAGGGGATTGGTGGAAGGGAGAATAAGTGATACGCATGTGGGCAGGGCGCAGGCTGACGGTCATGGGCTGGGAGAAAAGGTCACAGAGAGGAGGGAGATGGGAAGGAGGTAAAGGAGAAATTGAAAGAGGTTCAAATATGAATTGGTTATTTTTTAAACCACTTATCTTAGGTACAGTAAAATACCTACGGTCCAACTATTAAGAAAGAGAGAAAAACTAAAACGAACAATCAAAAACAGAAAATCATCAGCCAGGCAGCACAGGGTCCCAGGCTGATCTGGGAAAGCAACCTCCCAATAGTGATGAGGCTGGAGCACCGGGCGAGGAGCAGGTGAGAAACCACAGCAGAGCCAGGGTGTGGGGGCGGTGGCCTCCAGCTGTCACGATGACACTGCCCTCACTCACACTAGTGACTGTCCCACCTGCTGTCCTGTGCCATCTCTACACACTCCCAAGACAGCCCCCTTTCCTCCCGCCCAACAAGCAGAGATCATGTCTCTGCCCCTTACGGGTGTCCATCTGAGGCTCACTTGGGTTCCCACGAACACTGAAAGTGACAGGTGACAGAGTGTAAATGTGCCTAAAGGAGGCTGTGGAGACCTGCACTTTGCCTGTCCCCTCTGGTACTAACTGCAGGTGGGACTTGGGGGAGTCATGCCTCAAGTGCTCCTGGGGGTCACATGGTGTCTCAGCAGCTGAGCCGCTTTGCCCGGGAGCCTGTCTCCCTCCAGGAAGCGCAGAGGCTGACCTGCCCCCTCCCCCGCAGCACGGCTACTTACCGAGCTCGTTCTGGAGTTTCTCTGGAAAAAGAATGAGGATAACATTAGGTAAGCAATTTGTTCTAAGAGAAAGGAGTAAAATATCTCACAAAAATAAAAGCAAGTCCTATATTTTATTGGAAATCTGGACAAATAAAGAATAAATTAAATGTAGAAAAATATTCTTTCCCACCTGGTGGTTCAGCTGTTTTTCCTTTTCTCTGCACAACAAAAATGCTCTCAGTTCTACCACTTCATACTACATATTCTTTTTATAATTGTATGGAAAGTATAAAATGCATGGACACATACAATTATCACCTATAATTCCAAACTGAGAAATGAAAT